>CAWWDY010001551.1:0-18341 GCA_963942605.1 Poecilus cupreus | reverse complement strand
AAAATGCTGTTTTCAAGTATTAAAACTGTCATATTCATGTTTCTGGCGTGTATAATAGCTATGTTGGTGAAAGCAAGATAAAAATGCTGTTTTAAGCATGCAAAAGCATACAAAACACCGTGTATTTAAACTGTCATATTCATGTATATGTCGTGTGTAATGGCTTATGTTTGCAAAATCAAGATAAAATAGCTGTTTTCAGCTTGCAAAAACATACAAAATGCTGCTTTTAAGTATTTAAACTGTCATATTCATGTATATGTCGTGTGTAATGGCTTATGTTTGCAGAATCAAGATTAAATAGCTGTTTTCAGCTTGCAAAAACATACAAAATGCTGTTTTCAAGTATTTAAATTACCATATTTATGTTTCTGTCGTGTATAATAGTTAATGTTGGTGAAAGAAAGATAAAATAGCTGTTTTAATCATGCAAAAGCATACAAAACACCGTTTTCAAGTATTTAAACTGTCATATTCATGTATATGTCGTGTGTAATGGCTTATGTTTGCAAAATCAAGATAAAATAGCTGTTTTCAGCTTGCAAAAACATACAAAATGCTGTTTTCAAGTATTTAAACTGTCATATTATGTATATGTCGTGTGTAATGGCTTATGTTTGCAAAATCAATATAAAATAGCTGTTTACAGCTTGCAAAAACATACAAAATGCTGTTTTCAAGTATTTAAACTGTCATATTCATGTTTCTGTCGTGTATAATAGCTAATGTTGGTGAAAGCAAGATAAAAATGCTGTTTTAAGCATGCAAAAGCATACAAAACACCGTTTTCAAGTATTTAAACTGTCATATTTATGTATATGTCGTGTGTAATGGCTTATGTTTGCAAAATCAAGATAAAATAGCTGTTTTCAGCTTGCAAAAACATAAAAAATGCTGTTTTCAAGTATTTAAACTGTCATATTCATGTTTCTGTCGTGTATAATAGCTAATGTTGGTGAAAGCAAGCTAAAAATGCTGTTTTAAGCATGCAAAAGCATACAAAACACCGTTTTCAAGTACTTAAACTGTCATATTCATGTATATGTCGTGTGTAATGCCTTATGTTTGCAAAATCGAGATAAAATAGCTTTTTTCGGCTTGCAGAAACATACAAAATGCTGTTTTCAAGTATTTAAACTGTCATATTATGTATATGTCGTGTGTAATGGCTTATGTTTGCAAAATCAATATAAAATAGCTGTTTTCAGCTTGCAAAAACATACAAAATGCTCTTTTCAAGTATTTAAACTGTCATATTCATGTTTCTGGCGTGTATAATAGCTAATGTTGGTGAAAGCAAGATAAAAATGCTGTTTTAAGCATGCAAAAGCATACAAAACACCGTGTATTTAAACTGTCATATTCATGTATATGTCGTGTGTAATGGCTTATGGTTGCAAAATCAAGATAAAATAGCTGTTTTCAGCTTGCAAAAACATACAAAATGCTGCTTTTAAGTATTTAAACTGTCATATTCATGTATATGTCGTGTGTAATGGCTTATGTTTGCAGAATCAAGATTAAATAGCTGTTTTCAGCTTGCAAAAACATACAAAATGCTGTTTTCAAGTATTTAAATTGTCATATTTATGTTTCTGTCGTGTATAATAGCTAATGTTGGTGAAAGAAAGATAAAAAAGCAGTTTTAATCATGCAAAAGCATACAAAACACCGTTTTCAAGTATTTAAACTGTCATATTCATGTATATGTCGTGTGTAATGGCTTATGTTTGCAAAATCAAGATAAAATAGCTGTTTTCAGCTTGCAAAAACATACAAAATGCTGTTTGTAAGTATTTAAACTGTCAAGTTCATGTTTCTGTCGTGTATAATAGCTAATGTTGGTGAAAGCAAGATAAAAATGCTGTTTTAAGCATGCAAAAGCATACAAAACACCGTTTTCAAGTATTTAAACTGTCATATTTATGTATATGTCGTGTGTAATGGCTTATGTTTGCAAAATCAAGATAAAATAGCTGTTTTTAGCTTGCAAAAACATAAAAAATGCTGTTTTCAAGTATTTAAACTGTCATATTCATGTTTCTGTCGTGTATAATAGCTAATGTTGGTGAAAGCAAGATAAAAATGCTGTTTTAAGCATGCAAAAGCATACTAAACACCGTTTTCAAGTACTTAAACTGTCATATTCATGTATATGTCGTGTGTAATGCCTTATGTTTGCAAAATCGAGAAAATAGCTGTTTTCGGCTTGCAGAAACATACAAAATGCTGTTTTCAAGTATTTAAACTGTCATATTCATGTTTCTGGCGTGTATAATAGCTAATGTTGGTGAAAGCAAGATAAAAATGCTGTTTTAAGCATGCAAAAGCATACAAAACACCGTGTATTTAAACTGTCATATTCATGTATATGTCGTGTGTAATGGCTTATGTTTGCAAAATCAAGATAAAATAGCTGTTTTCAGCTTGCAAAAACATACAAAATGCTGCTTTTAAGTATTTAAACTGTCATATTCATGTATATGTCGTGTGTAATGGCTTATGTTTGCAGAATCAAGATTAAATAGCTGTTTTCAGCTTGCAAAAACATACAAAATGCTGTTTTCAAGTATTTAAATTACCATATTTATGTTTCTGTCGTGTATAATAGTTAATGTTGGTGAAAGAAAGATAAAATAGCTGTTTTAATCATGCAAAAGCATACAAAACATCGTTTTCAAGTATTTAAACTGTCATATTCATGTATATGTCGTGTGTAATGGCTTATGTTTGCAAAATCAAGATAAAATAGCTGTTTTCAGCTTGCAAAAACATACAAAATGCTGTTTTCAAGTATTTAAACTGTCAAATTCATGTTTCTGTCGTGTATTATAGATATTGTTGATGAAAGCAAGATAAAAATGGTGTTTTAAGCATGCAAAAGCATACAAAACACCGTTTTCAAGTATTTAAACTGTCATATTCATGTATATGTCGTGTGTAATGGCTTATGTTTGCAAAATCAATATAAAATAGCTGTTTTCAGCTTGAAAAAACATACAAAATGTTGTTTTCAAGTATTTAAACTGTCATATTCATGTTTCTGTCGTGTATAATGGCCAATGTTGGTGAAATCAAGATAAAATTGTTGTTTTAAAAATGCAAAAGCATACAAAACTGCGTTTTCAAGTATTTAAACTGTCATATTCTTGTATATGTCGTGTGTAATAGCTTGTGTTTGCAAAATAAAGATTAAATAGCTGTTTTCAGCTTGCAAAAACATACAAAATGCTGTTTTCAAGTATTTAAACTGTCATATTTATGTTTCTGTCGTGTATAATAGCTAATGTTGGTGAAAGCAAGATAAAAATGCTGTTTTAAGCATGCAAAAGCATACAAAACACCGTTTTCAAGTATTTAAACTGTCGTATTCATAATTCTGTCGTGTATAATAGCTAATGTTGGTGAAAGCAAGATAAAAATGCTGTTTTAAGCATGCAAAAGCATACAAAACACCATTTTCAAGTATTTAAACTGTCATATTTATGTATATTTCGTGTGTAACGGCTTATGTTTGCAAAATCAAGATAAAATTGCTGTTTTCAGCTTGCAAAAACATACAAAATGCTGTTTTCAAATATTTAAATTGTCATATTCATGTTTCTGTCGTGTATAATAGCTAATGTTGGTGAAAGCAAGATAAAAATGCTGTTTTAAGCATGCAAAAACATACAAATTACAGTTTTCAAGTATTTAAACTGTCATATTCATGTATATGTCGTGTGTAATGGCTTGTGTTTGAAAAATCAAGATAAAATAGCTGTTTTAAGCATGCAAAAGCATACAAAACACCGTTTTCAAGTATTTAAACTGTCATATTCATGTATATGTCGTGTGTAATGGCTTATGTTTGCAAAATCAAGATAAAATAGCTGTTTTCAGCTTGCAAAAACATACAAAATGATGTTTTTAAGTATTTAAACTGTCATATTGATGTTTCTGTCGTGTATAATAGCTAATGTTGGTGAAAGCAAGATAAAAATGCATTTTTAAGCATGCAAAAGCAAACAAAACACCGTTTTCAAGTATTTAAACTGTCATATTCATGTATATGTCGTATGTTATGGCTTATGTTTGCAAAATCAAGATAAAATAGCTGTTTTCAGCTTGCAAAAACATACAAAATGCTGTTTTCAAGTATTTAATCTGTCATATTCATGTATATGTCGTGTGAAATGGCCTATGTTTGCAAAATCAAGATAAAATAGCTGTTTTAAACTTGCAAAAACATACAAAATGCTGTTTTCAAGTATTTAAACAGTCATATTCATGTTTCTGTCGTGTATAATAGCTAATGTTGGTGAAAGCAAGATAAAAATGCTGTTTTAAGCATGCAAAAGCATACAAAACACCGTTTTCAAGTATTTAAACTGTCATATTTATGTATATGTCGGGTGTAATGGCTTATGTTTGCAAAATCAAGATAAAATAGCTGTTTTCAGCTTGCAAAAACATAAAAAATGCTGTTTTCAAGTATTTAAACTGTCAAATTCATGTTTCTGTCGTGTATTATAGATATTGTTGATGAAAGCAAGATAAAAATGGTGTTTTAAGCATGCAAAAGCATACAAAACACCGTTTTCAAGTATTTAAACTGTCATATTCTTGTATATGTCGTGTGTAAATGCTTGTGTTTGCAAAATCAAGATTAAATAGCTGTTTTCAGCTTGCAAAAACTTACAAAAGGCTGTTTTCAAGTATTTAAACTGTCATATTTATGTTTCTGTCGTGTATAATAGCTAATGTTGGTGAAAGCAAGATAAAAATGCTGTTTTAAGCATGCAAAAGCATACAAAACACCGTTTTCAAGTATTTAAACTGTCGTATTCATAATTCTGTCGTGTATAATAGCTAATGTTGGTGAAAGCAAGATAAAAATGCTGTTTTAAGCATGCAAAAGCATACAAAACATCATTTTCAAGTATTTAAACGGTCATATTTATGTATATGTCGTGTGTAACGGCTTATGTTTGCAAAATCAAGATAAAATTGCTGTTTTCAGCTTGCAAAAACATACAAAATGCTGTTTTCAAGTATTTAAATTGTCATATTCATGTTTCTGTCGTGTATAATAGCTAATGTTGGTGAAAGCAAGATAAAAATGGTGTTTTAAGCATGCAAAAGCATACAAAACACAGTTTTCAAGTATTTAAACTGTCATATTCATGTATATGTCGTGTGTAATGGCTTGTGTTTTCAAAATCAAGATAAAATAGCTGTTTTCAATTTGCAAAAACATACAAAATGCTGTTTTCAAGTATTTAAACTGTCATATTCATGTATATATTGTGTGTAATGGCTTATGTTTGCAAAATCAAGATAAAATAGCTGTTTTCAGCTTGCAAAAACATACAAAATGCTGTTTTCAAGTATTTAAATTGTCATATTCATGTTTCTGTCGTGTATAATGGCTAATGTTGGTGAAATCAAGATAAAATTGTTGTTTTAAGCATGCAAAGCATACAAAACGCCGTTTTCAAGTATTTAAACTGTCATATTCTTGTATATGTCGTGTGTAATAGCTTATGTTTGCAAAATCAAGATAAAATAGCTGTTTTCAGCTTGCAAAAACATACAAAATTCTGTTTTCAAGTATTTAAATAGTCATATTTATGTTTCTGTCGTGTATAATAGCTAATGTTGGTGAAAGAAAGATAAAAATGCTGTTTTAAGCATGCAAAAGCATACAAAACACCGTTTTCAAGTATTTAAACTGTCATATTCATGTATATGTCGTCTGTAATGGCTTATGTTTGCAAAATCAAGATAAAATAGCTGTTTTCAGCTTGCAAAAACATACATAATGCTGTTTTCAAGTATTTAAACTGTCATATTCATGTTTATGTCGTGTGTAATGGCTTATGTTTGTAAAATCAAGATAAAATAGCTGTTTTCAGCTTGCAAAAACATACAAAATGCTGTTTTCAAGTATTTAAACTGTCATATTCATGTTTCTGTCGTGTATAATAGCTAATGTTGGTGAAAGCAAGATAAAAATGCTGTTTTAAGCATGCAAAACATACAAAACACCGTTTTCAAGTATTTAAACTGTAATATTCATGTTTCTGTCGTGTATAATAGCTTATGTTGGTGAAAGCAAGATAAAAATGCTGTTTTAAGCATGCAAAAGCATACAAAATACAGTTTTCAAGTATTTAAACTGTCATATTCATGTATATGTCGTCTGTAATGGGTTATGTTTACAAAACCAAGATAAAATAGCTGTTTTCAGCTTGCAAAAACATACAAAATGCTGTTTTCAAGTATTTAAACTGTCATATTCATGTTTCTGTCGTGTATTATAGCTAATGTTGGTGAAAGCAAGATAAAAAAGCTGTTTTAAGCATGCAAAACATACAAAACACCGTTTTCAAGTATTTAAACTGTAATATTCATGTTTCTGTCGTGTATAATAGCTAATGTTGGTGAAAGCAAGATAAAAATGCTGTTTTAAGCATGCAAAAGCATACAAAATACAGTTTTCAAGTATTTAAACTGTCATATTCATGTATATGTCGTGTGTAATGGCTTATGTTTGCAAAATCAAGATTAAATAGCTGTTTCCAGCTTGCAAAAACATACAAAATGCTGTTTTCAAGTATTTAAATTGTCATATTCATGTATATGATGTGTGTAATGGCCTATGTTTGCAAAATCAAGATAAAATAGCTGTTTTCAGCTTGCAAAAACATACAAAATGCTGTTTTCAAGTATTTAAACTGTCATATTGATGTTTCTGTCGTAGATTATAGCTAATGTTAATGAAAGCAAGATAAAAATTCTGTTTTAAGCATGCAAAAGCATACAAACCACCGTTTTCAAGTATTGAAACTGTCATATTCATGTATATGTCATGTGTAATGGCTTATGTTTGCAAAATCAAGATAAAATAGCTGTTTTCAGCTTGCAAAAACATACAAAATGCTGTTTTCAAGTATTTAAACTGTCATATTCATGTATATGATGTGTGTAATGGCCTATGTTTGCAAAATCAAGATTAAATAGCTGTTTCCAGCTTGCAAAAACATACAAAATGCTGTTTTCAAGTATTTTAACTGTCATATTCATGTATATGTCGTGTGTAATAGATTATGTTTGCAAAATCAAGATAAAATAGCTGTTTTCAGCTTGCAAAAAACATACAAAATGCTGTTTTCAAGTATTTAAACTGTCATATTCATGTATATGTCGTGTGAAATGGCTAATGTTTGCAAAATCAAGATAAAATAGCTGTTTTCAGCTTGCAAAAACATACAAAATGCTGTTTTCAAGTATTAAAACTGTCATATTCATGTTTCTGTCGTGTATAATAGCTAATTTTGGTGAAAACAAGATAAAAATGCTGTTTTAAGCATGCAAAACATACAAAACACCGTTTTCAAGTATTTATACTGTAATATTCATGGTTCTGTCGTGTATAATAGCTAATGTTGGTGAAAGCAAGAAAAAATGCTGTTTTAAGCATGCAAAAGCATACAAAATACAGTTTTCAAGTATTTAAACTGTCATATTCATGTATATGTCGTGTGTAATTGCTTATGTTTGCAAAATCAAGATTAAATAGCTGTTTTCAGCTTGCAAAAACATACAAAATGCTGTTTTCAAGTATTTAAACTGTCATATTCATGTATATGTCGTGTGTAATAGCTTATGTTTGCAAAATCAAGATAAAATAGCTGTTTTCAGCTTGCAAAAACATACAAAATGCTGTTTTCAAGTATTTAAACTGTCATATTTATGTTTCTGTCGTGTATAATAGCTAATTTTGGTGAAAGCAAGATAAAAATGCTGTTTTAAGCATGCAAAAGTATACAAAACACCGTTTTCAAGTATTTAAACTGTCATATTCATGTTTCTGTCGTGTATTATAGCTAATGTTGGTGAAAGCAAGATAAAAATGCTGTTTTAAGCATGCAAAAGCAAACAAACCACCGTTTTCAAGTATTGAAACTGTCATATTCATGTATATTATGTAGCCCTATTAGATGCTGACTTAACAAATATGAGATGAATCTTTGAGAGAATATCTCACGTAGTAATAAGAAACCTTTATGATAAGAAATAGTATAAATAAGCGTAAGAGTAAGAAATGTTATCCTTTTTGCTGTAGAACTTCAAAGTAGAAACTGCTAAATAAAGCCTGTGTACTAAAATCGAAAAATTCGTTTTTTTTTATTATATATCGGTCACGATCATATAATTGGCGCAGTCGGATCGGATCACAAATAAAGAAGTCAGTGTGCTGAAAATTCGCCGTAAATCTGTCATCGCTTTATTCAACAATTTTAATTGTTGCATAGTGTGTCCGAACCAAAAAAGCAAAGCAATACCAATAAGCCTTCGCTAATCAACAATCAACCTAAACAGTGGTTGCATCAGAGGTCTATTCATACGACCCATCGAATCCACCAGGCCAAGCAGCAAGCAGCTCGCAGCTCAAGGTATCCGTCAACTGAACGTCATCAGCCCATCCGCAACAAAGGAGATGTCAACAATACAGATACTCACAATAAGTCTGTAAGTCTCATTGTTTCTTTTTAAACTTATAAATTACATGTCAGAGAACGAACCACTGTCATCTGATACAAATCAAGAATTTGAAATATTAAGTAACTTATTAAACAATATTTCTTTACAATCAAATAGATTGAACAATACAGAAATGACAACTGACGCAGATATTAAAAATCTTGCTTATGTCATCCCTGAATACAATGGTGATGTAAATAGATTACCAAACTTTATAATTCAAGTAGATTTGTTCTACGAAATAGTGCAATCAACAACAATTAATGCATTGCAAGCCAAATATGCTTTTTCATTAGTGTTAAGTAAATTAACAGATAAAGCAGTAAATTTGATTAACGAAAACACTTTCCAAAACTGGAGAGACCTAAAACAATATTTATCCGAAAATTTTGAAGATAAATTAACTAAAGAAACTATTTTACTAAAAATTTTAAGCATCAGAAGCACAAATAAAATACATGAAACTTTAATACAATTTAAAAATGACTTTGCAAAATATAAATCAAAAGTTCATTTATTAAATTATAACACAGCTCAGAAAACTATATTAATAAATGAAATACAAGAATTAGTAGTGAAACATTTCATTACATTACTACCAATTCATGTTCGAGGATCTTTTATTACAAATAACCCCACTACATTAGAAATGTGTGAAAATTTATTAACAAATGATTATAATTATGCACTCCAAACTTTTAAAAGTCCATTGTTGAGATCAGATAACCCTCAACAATCACAAAAAAAATTTCACAATAATATACCTCCACAAAGATTCCCAGGGCAACAATTCCCTTCAAAACCTATAAATGTCCAACATAGTTCCGGTAAACAAAGCATGCCTTTTGCTTCTAAACAAAACGCGTATAATGCTGTCAGAACTAGACAACAATTTAAACCTCAACCCATGTCTGGAATAACAAAAAGTACAATCCCAATGAGTACACAAACAATAAAACAAAATTATTTACAAACAAATGTCGAATACGAACCCGAAAATTTGGAAACATATTTCCAAGAAAATCAAAATTTTGACGAAACCCCAGATTTTGAAAATCAGTCTAATGATAATTTTTTAGAGTCCATAGAGCCTCAAAACCAAGAAACATAGTTATGACTTCAGTCACAAACAAGATTCCTGTTATTAATTTATCAAATTATAAAGTCTTAATAGATTCAGGATCAGATGTAAATCTTATTAGTGAAAATATGGCAAAATTGTATAAATCAAAAATTGTAAGTGAGAATTTGACTTTTAAAACAGCTAATTCAAAAGTACATTGCAAAAATTCTATAACTATAAAAATTTTTAATCAACCTCAAAAATTTTTTATTCATACTTTCCATAAAGATTGTGATTTATTATTTGGTATAAATATATTGAAAGACCTGAAATGCGAAATAAATTTCGCTAATGAAAAAATTAAAATGAATAATATAGAATTTTCATTTATTCCAATGATAGAACCAAATTTTTGTAAATTGAATTTTCGATCAGAACATTTAAATAATGTTCAAAAACAAAAAATAAATAAATTATTAGAACAATATACTGAACTCTTCCCAAAAGAGAACGAAAATTTATCATGCACTACACACACTAAACATAAAATTTTGACTAAAGATAATACCCCTATATATACGAAAAACTATAGACTTCCACAAACATTTGAGAATGACATTGAAGACCACGTACAAAATTTATTAAAAACCGGTGTAATTAGAAAATCAAACAGCCCTTATAATTCCCCTATTTGGATTGTCCCCAAAAAAACAGACGCATCAGGAAAACGAAAAACACGTCTCGTAATAGATTACAGAAAATTAAATGCAAATACTAGAGAAGATAAATATCCTCTCCCTAATATTGATACACTCTTAGATAAAATTGGTAAACCAAAATTTTTTACTACTCTTGATCTACATTCCGGATTTCATCAAATTTCAGTAGAAAAAGATGATATAGAAAAAACTGCTTTTAGCACCCCATCAGGTCATTATGAATTTGTTAGAATGCCTTTCGGACTTATTAATGCACCAGCAACATTCCAACGTATGATGAACGAAATTTTAGGAGATTTAATTAACAAAATTTGTCTTGTTTATATGGACGATATTATAATTCTTAGTAAAACGGAAGAAGAACATTTACAAAATTTAAAACTTGTTCTTGAAAAATTAAAAAATGCAAATTTACAAATACAAATTGATAAGAGCGAATTCATGAAAACAGAAATAGAATATTTAGGATTTGTTATATCAGAACAAGGTCTTAAACCTAATCTCAAAAAAATAGAAGCCATTGATAAAATTACAATTCCGAAAACACAAAAAGAAATTAAATCATTTCTCGGAAAACTATCTTGGTATAGACGCTTCATACCTAATTTTTCAAAATTAACGAAACCTTTTACAGCATGTTTGAAGAAAAATAAAACAATTGATATAACTAATAAAGACTATCAAGAAGTATTTCAAAAATCTAAAGAATTAATTAGTAACCCCCCTATACTAAGCTTCCCTGATTTTTCTAAACCATTTATCTTAACAACTGACGCATCAAATTACGCCATGGGTTCAGTACTCTCACAAGTACAAGATAACGTAGAAAAACCTTTAGCATACGCGTCAAAAACTTTTAATAATCACGAACAAAATTACTCTACAGTAGAAAAAGAATTAAAATCTATTATTTGGTCGGTACAAAATTTTAGAACTTACCTATACGGTAGAAAATTTATTATTCGAACGGATCACAGACCTTTAACTTGGTTATTTAACATGAAAAATGGAAATCAAAAATTAATGAGATGGAAAATTGAATTAAGTGAATACAATTTTGAAATCGAGTATTTACCAGGCAAGACAAACAAAATTGCTGATTATTTATCACGAATAAAAGAACCTTTCAAAATTAATTATATAACTGGAGACGTTACTGAAACAGAAATATTTTGTCATTGTGTTTCTAAAGACAATTACTTTGGTAAAGGACTAGCTTTACAAATAGACGAACAATTTACTAGTAAAAAATACTGTGAGAATAATTATAATAATCAAAATATAATAATTCAAAATTTTGAAAATAAAACAATCCTACATCTGTATACAAAAGACACGTATAAAGAAAATGTTAACGTGAAACAATTAAAATCTTGTCTTATTAGTCTGAGAGACTATTTAATTAAAAATGACTTATTCGAAATTAATATGCCATATCTATCATGTGGATTAGATAAATTTAAAAAAGAAAAATTAATTCAATTATTAAATAATATTTTTAAAGATACAAATATCCAAATTAATATTTACGAATTACCTCAAAATTTCGTAAACTCACAAGAAATTGATAACTTCCTAAAAAACCATTCAAACGAATCGGTAGACAGTTTATTAAATAACGCTGAAGATGTAGAGAGAGAAATAGAAACTTTAACAATTGACACTGTTCATTCCTCACCAGAAGAACCTATAAATGGTTTAAAATTTTTGGAAAATCGAATTAATGTAGCTGATAATCAAATAATAATACAAGAAGGTGAAGAAAATAACGTTGAAATAAAAAGATTATTTAATTGTAAAAAATTAAGAATTATACTTTCATTAGAACCAGAAAATAAAGAAACTCAACTGTTTGAATTTATTCTAAATTATATGGTACCTAAAATACGATATTATTGTATTTGTACAGATGAAATTGCTAATACTTTAAATAAATTAATACAGAGTAAATTCGAATTCGGATCAGTAAATTTAATAAGAGTTAATCAACAAGTTGAAGACGTAGAAAACGAGAATGAACAGGATGAAACAATATTTAATTACCATCACGGAAAGACAAACCACCGCGGCATATTAGAAACTTATAATAAATTAAAAATAAAATATTATTGGCCAAAAATGTTAGAAACCATAACTGCATTCATAAATAAATGTGAAACTTGTAAGAAATGTAAATATGACAGACAACCCCCAAAATTAGAAGATCAACTTACACCAACTCCTCAACGACCTTTTGAAATAATAAATTTAGATATATTAACCTTAGATTCAAAATATTATCTAACAATATTTGATCAATTTTCAAAATATGCTCAAATATATTTTATAAAAAATAAAACCTGTAATAATATTATAAACATAGTTTCAAATTTTATTAAAGAAAGATTACAACCACAAACAATCATTTGTGACTCAGGAAAAGAATTTGATAATTTAGCTTTTAAAACTTTCTGTCATAATAATCAAATAAATCTACACATTACATCCGTTGGTAATCCAAAATCAAACGCAATAGAAAGACTACATTCCACCTTAATAGAACACTTGCGAATTTTATTCCAAAAGTATCCAAATAAAAACTTAGATGAAATACTGACGATAACTATACTAGCTTACAACGACACCATACATTCCATCACGAAATTATCACCGAATGAAATACTATACGGTAGAGATTACTCACACATCCGACCAAGAATGACCTTAACAGACGAACAGCAAATAGAAATATTTCAAAAAAATAAACAAATTGAACATGATAAATTACGAAATAAAATTGTGAACGAAAAATTAAAACGTCATAAACCAAATAAAACTTACACAAAATTTCAAAATGCCTCTCAAGCTTTTCTTAAACAAAATCCCAGACTGATAACAAAATTTAAAAAACCATTGTTTGAAAAAGTAAAAATTGATAATTATAATGATAAAAATCATACTATTGAAGTAAAAGGAAAACTTCACAAAAGAAAAGTAAAAATTAATAAATTAAAATTATAATTTGTTACAGATTAATATCCTTATCTCACGGTCAATTCCTTCAAGATATTTCCGATAACAACGGATATAAATTACTAGAATTAGGTAAAACATATATTAATGAATATGATATTTACGCTTATTTTAATTATGACTTACAACCCTTATTTTCAAATTTCCAATCTATTACTAATATAATTAAAACTTTTAACAACAATTCTAAACCATTGCAAAAACAAAATATTGACACATTTAATGTAATGAATATGACTTATGAAAATACAGAAAATCAAATTAAGAAATTAAAGATTCATAAAAGAAATAAACGAGGACTAATAAATGGATTGGGTACAGTTATAAAATCCATTTCTGGAAATTTAGATCAAAATGACACAGAACATTATGAACAATTATTTAAACAAATTAAAGATAATGAAGAAAATTTAGAAGGAGAAATAAAAAATAATTTACATTTTTTGAAAGATTTTACTAAACATTTTAACGAACAAATTAATAAAGTAAATATTAATGAAAAAGAACTTTTTGATCAAATTCAATGTTTAAAAGAACAAATTAATAAACGAGATAACAAAGACGCATTAATTTTATTTAATTCAAAATTACAGTTAGTAATTTCCTTGTTAAATCATATTCAAATGATTATTTCTCAAATAAACGAAAGTATTAATTTTTGTTCCTTGCACACTTTCGATGTAAGTCTAATATCTTTTGAAAATTTACAAGAAATGTTACCTACGTATGATATAGTTGAAATTTCCAAATTATTAACAGTTAATTGTAACCATGACAAAAATAAAATATATTTTATAATAACTATCCCTATTATGTCAGAGAAGACTTATGATCTGTATCAAATGACAATGATTCCTTTTAAACAAAATAACATGTATTATTTATATGACCAAGAGACAACAATGTATATTGACAATAACGTTAAAGTTGATGATTGTCTAATTAATAATAAGTATTATTATTGTAAAACTAACAACGTAAAAATAAGTGAATGTATTAACAACTGTTGTACAGCAATAATGGTAAATGTGAAATTAAACAAATAACATCTCATAATAATATAATTCGTATACCAAACTCTAATGAATTAATTATATTTAGCCCTGATAAACAGGATGTTGAAATTGATTGTAAAAATATTAAAGAAATAAAAAGTATACAAGGAATATTCCAGGTTTCTAGTACAAATCAATGTAAAATTAAAAAATATGTCTTTAAAACTTTTGTAAATGAATATAAAGAAATTAAACTTCAATCTCCACAATCAATTATGTCAGAGATAAAATTAAATAAAAATGAAACATTGCAAACTTTAGAAGAATTTACAGAAACCATTCCCACTATAAAATCAATGAAAGAGTTAAATATTAACCATGAAACACACTTTACTATTTTGTATGTACTGTTAATTATTATAATTTTAATCTTTATATGTTATAAATTAATAATTAAATATAAGAATAAAATATGTAAAGGAAAGACATCTGATGGAACAAAAACTCAATCACCACATTTAAGTAATGAAGTAGAACATCAGATTTCTTTTCCATCCAATATTTCTTAGCCATCATCTAGAAGGGGAGGTATTATGTAGCCCTATTAGATGCTGACTTAACAAATATGAGATGAATCTTTGAGAGAATATCTCACGTAGTAATAAGAAACCTTTATGATAAGAAATAGTATAAATAAGCGTAAGAGTAAGAAATGTTATCCTTTTTGCTGTAGAACTTCAAAGTAGAAACTGCTAAATAAAACCTGTGTACTAAAATCGAAAAATTCGTTTTTTTTTATTATATATCGGTCACGATCATATAATTTGTATATGTCATGTGTAATGGTTTATGTGTGCAAAATCAAGATAAAATAGATGTTTTCAGCTTGCAAAAACATACAAAATGCTGTTTTCAAGTATTTAAACTGTCATATTCATGTATATGATGTGTGTAATGCCCTATGTTTGCAAAATCAAGATAAAATAGCTGTTTTCAGCTTGCAAAAACATACAAAATGCTGTTTTTAAGTATTTAAACTGTCATATTCATGTTTCTGTCGTAGATTATAGCTAATGTTGATGAAAGCAAGATAAAAATGCTGTTTTAAGCATGCAAAAGCATACAGAACACCGTTTTCAATTATTTAAACTGTCATATTCATGTATATGTCGTGTGTAATGGCTTATGTTTGCAAAATCAAGATAAAATAGCTATTTTCAGCTTGCAAAAACATACAAAATGCTGTTTTCAAGTATTTAAACTGTCATATTTATGTATATGTCGTGTGTAATGGCTTATGTTTGCAAAATCAAGATAAAATAGCTGTTTTCAGCTTGCAAAAACATACAAAATGCTGTTTTCAAGTATTTAAACTGTCATATTCATGTTTCTGTCGTTTATAATAGCTAATGTTGGCGAAAGCAAGATAAAAATGCTGTTTTAAGCATGCAAAAGCAAACAAAACACCGTTTTCAAGTATTTAAACTGCCATATTCATGTATATGTCGTATGTAATGGCTTATGTTTGCAAAATCAAGATAAAGTAGCTGTTTTCAGCTTGCAAAAACATACAAAATGCTGTTTTCAAGTATTTAAACTGTCATATTCATGTTTCTGGCGTGTATAATAGCTAATGTTGGTGAAAGCAAGATAAAAATGCTGTTTTAAGCATGCAAAAGCATACAAAACACCGTTTTCAAGTACTTAAACTGTCATATTCATGTATATGTCGTGTGTAATGCCTTATGTTTGCAAAATCGAGATAAAATAGCTGTTTTCGGCTTGCAGAAACATACAAAATGCTGTTTTCAAGTATTTAAACTGTCATATTATGTATATGTCGTGTGTAATGGCTTATGTTTGCAAAATCAATATGAAATAGCTGTTTTTAGCTTGCAAAAACATACAAAATGCTGTTTTCAAGTATTTAAACTGTCATATTCATGTTTTTGGCGTGTATAATAGCTAATGTTAATGAAAGCAAGATAAAAGTGCTGTTTTAAGCATGCAAAAGCATACAAAACACCGTGTATTTAAACTGTCATATTCATGTATATGTCGTGTGTAATGGCTTATGTTTGCAAAATCAAGATAAAATAGCTGTTTTCAGCTTGCAAAAACATACAAAATGCTGCTTTTAAGTATTTAAACTGTCATATCCATGTATATGTCGTTTGTAATGGCTTATGTTTGCAGAATCAAGATTAAATAGCTGTTTTCAGCTTGCAAAAACATACAAAATGCTGTTTTCAAGTATTTAAATTGTCATATTTATGTTTCTGTCGTGTATAATAGTTAATGTTGGTGAAAGAAAGATAAAATAGCTGTTTTAATCATGCAAAAGCATACAAAACACCGTTTTCAAGTATTTAAACTGTCATATTCATGTATATGTCGTGTGTAATGGCTTATGTTTGCAAAATCAAGATAAAATAGTTGTTTTCAGCTTGCAAAAACATAAAAAATGCTGTTTTCAAGTATTTAAACTGTCAAATTCATGTTTCTGTCGTGTATTATAGATATTGTTGATAAAAGCATGATAAAAATGGTGTTTTAAGCATGCAAAAGCATACAAAACACCGTTTTCAAGTATTTAAACTGTCATATTCATGTATATGTCGTGTGTAATGGCTTATGTTTGCAAAATCAATATAAAATAGCTGTTTTCAGCTTGCAAAAACATACAAAATGCTGTTTCAAGTATTTAAACTGTCCATATTCATGTTTCTGTCGTGTATTATAGGTAATGTTGGTGCAAGCAAGATAAAAATGCTGTTTTAAGCATGCAAAAGCATACAAAACACCGTTTTCAAGTATTTAAACTGTCATATTTTATGTATATGTCGTGTGTAATGGCCTATGTTTGCAAAATCAAGATAAAATAGCTGTTTTCAGCTTGCAAAAAACATAAAAAATGCTGTTTTCAAGTATTTAAACTGTCATATTCATGTTTCTGTCGTGTATAATAGCTAATGTTGGTGAAAGAAAGATAAAAATGCTGTTTTAAGCATGCAAAAGCATACAAAAACACCGTTTTCAAGTACTTAAACTGTCCATATTCATGTATATGTCGTGTGTAATGCCTTATGTTTGCAAAATCGAGATAAAATAGTTGTTTTCGGCTTGCAGAAACATACAAAATGCTGTTTTCAAGTATTTAAACTGTCATATTATGTATATGTCGTGTGTAATGGCTTATGTTTGCAAAATCAATATAAAATAGCTGTTTTTAGCTTGCAAAAACATACAAAATGCTGTTTTCAAGTATTTAAACTGTCATATTCATGTTTCTGGCGTGTATAATAGCTAATGTTGGTGAAAGCAAGATAAAAATGCTGTTTTAAGCATGCAAAAGCATACAAAACACCGTGTATTTAAACAGTCATATTCATGTATATGTCGTGTGTAATGGCTTATGTTTGCAAAATCAAGATAAAATAGCTGTTTTCAGCTTGCAAAAACATACAAAATGCTGCTTTTAAGTATTTAAACTGTCATATTCATGTATATGTCGTGTGTAATGGCTTATGTTTGCAGAATCAAGATTAAATAGCTGTTTTCAGCTTGCAAAAACATACAAAATGCTGTTTTCAAGTATTTAAATTGTCATATTTATGTTTCTGTCGTGTATAATAGTTAATGTTGGTGAAAGAAAGATAAAATAGCTGTTTTAATCATGCAAAAGCATACAAAACACCGTTTTCAAGTATTAAACTGTCATATTCATGTATATGTCGTGTGTAATGGCTTATGTTTGCAAAATCAAGATAAAATAGCTGTTTTCAGCTTGCAAAAAACATACAAAATGCTGTTTTCAAGTATTTAAACTGTCAAATTCATGTTTCTGTCGTGTATTATAGATATTGTTGATGAAAGCAAGATAAAAATGGTGTTTTAAGCATGCAAAAGCATACAAAACACCGTTTTCAAGTATTTAAACTGTCATATTCATATATATGTCGTGTGTAATGGCTTATGTTTTGCAAAATCAATATAAAATAGCTGTTTTTCAGCTTGAAAAAA
>CAWWDY010001550.1:0-115000 GCA_963942605.1 Poecilus cupreus | reverse complement strand
TTTTTCTATGGTTTTGCAAGTTTAAACAGCAATTTTATCGTCATTTCTCATAAATCGCCGTTTCACACGAAAGAAACATGAATTTGTCAGTTTTGAATAGTTCAAAACAGCGTTTTTCTATGTTTTTGCAAGTTTAAAACAGCAATTTTATAGTAATTTCTCATAAATCGCAGTTTCGCACGGAAGAAACATGAATTTGTCAGTTTGAGTAGTTCAAAACAGCGTTTTTTCTATGTTTTTGCAAGTTTAAAACAGCAATTTTATCGTCATTTCTCATAAATCGCCGTTTCACACGAAAGAAACATGAATTTGTCAGTTTGAATAGTTCAAAACAGCGTTTTTCTATGTTTTTGCAAGTTTAAAACAGCAATTTTATCGTAATTTCTCATAAATCGCCGTTTCGCACGGAAGAAACATGATTTTGTCAGTTTGAATAGTTGAAAACAGCGTTTTTCAATGTTTTTGCAAGTTTAAAACAGCAATTTTATCGTGATTTCACAAAAATCCACCGTTTGGAACGTAAGAAACATGAATTTATCAGTTTGAATAGTTGAAAACAGCGTTTTTCTATGTTTTTGCAAGTTTAAAACAGCAATTTTATCGTCATTTCTCATAAATCGCCGTTTCGCACGAAAGAAACATGAATTTGTCAGTTTGAATAGTTCAAACAGCGTTTTTTCTATGTTTTTGCAAGCTTAAAACAGCAATTTTATCGTCATTCCTCATAAATCGCCGTTTCACACGAAAGAAACATGAATTTGTCAGTTTGAATAGTTCAAAACAGCGTTTTTCTATGTTTTTGCAAGTTTATAACAGCAATTTTATAGTAATTTCTCATAAATCGCCGTTTCGCACGGAAGAAACATGAATTTGTCAGTTTGAGTAGTTCAAAACAGCGTTTTTCTATGTTTTTGCATGTTTAAAACAGCAACTTTATCGTCATTTATCATAAATCGCCGTTTCGCACGAAAGAAACATGAATTTGTCAGTTTGAATAGTTCAAAACAGCGTTTTTCTATGTTTTTGCAAGCTTAAAACAGCAATTTATCGTCATTCCTCATAAATCGCCGTTTCACACGAAAGAAACATGAATTTGTCAGTTTGAATAGTTCAAAACAGCGTTTTTCTATGTTTTTGCAAGTTTATAACAGCAATTTTATAGTAATTTCTCATAAATCGCCGTTTCGCACGGAAGAAACATGAATTTGTCAGTTTGAATAGTTGAAAACAGCGTTTTTCAATGTTTTTGCAAGTTTAAAACAGCAATTTTATCGTGATTTCACAAAAATCCACCGTTTGGAACGTAAGAAACATGAATTTATCAGTTTGAATAGTTGAAAACAGCGTTTTTCTATGTTTTTGCGAGTTTAAAACAGCAATTTTATCGTCATTTCTCATAAATCGCCGTTTCTCACGAAAGAAACATGAATTTGTCAGTTTGAATAGTTCAAAACAGCGTTTTTCTATGTTTTTGCAAGTTTAAAACAGCAATTTTATCGTAATTTCTCATAAATCGCCGTTTCGCACGGAAGAAACATGAATTTGTCAGTTTGAATAGTTGAAAACAGCGGTTTTTCAATGTTTTTGCAAGTTTAAAACAGCAATTTTATCGTGATTTCACAAAAATCCACCGTTTCCAACGTAAGAAGCATGAATTTATCAGTTTGAATAGTTCAAAACAGCGTTTTTCAATGTTTTTGCAAGTTTAAAACAGCAATTTTATCGTCATTTCTCATAAATCGCCGTTTCTCACGAAAGAAACATGAATTTGTCAGTTTGAATAGTTCAAAACAGCGTTTTTCTATGTTTTTGCAAGTTTAAAACAGCAATTTTATCGTAATTTCTCATAAATCGCCGTTTCGCACGGAAGAAACATGAATTTGTCAGTTTGAATAGTTGAAAACAGCGTTTTTCAATGTTTTTGCAAGTTTAAAACAGCAATTTTATCGTCATTTCTCATAAATCGCCGTTTCTCACGAAAGAAACATGAATTTGTCAGTTTGAATAGTTCAAAACAGCGTTTTTCTATGTTTTTGCAAGTTTAAAACAGCAATTTTATCGTCATTTCTCATAAATCGCCGTTTCACACGTAAGAAACATGAATTTGTCAGTTTGATTAGTTCAAAACCGCGTTTTTCTATGTTTTTGCAAGTTTAAAACAGCAATTTTATCGTCATTTCTCATAAATCGCCGTTTCACAAGAAAGAAACATGAATTTGTCAGTTTGAATAGTTCAAAACAGCGTTTTTCTATGTTTTTGCAAGTTTATAACAGCAATTTTATAGTAATTTCTCATAAATCGCCGTTTCGCACGGAAGAAACATGAATTTGTCAGTTTGAGTAGTTCAAACAGCGTTTTTCTATGTTTTTGCAAGTTTAAAACAGCAATTTTATCGTCATTTCTCATAAATCGCCGTTTCACACGAAAGAAACATGAATTTGTCAGTTTGAATAGTTCAAAACAGCGTTTTGCTATGTTTTTGCAAGTTTATAACAGCAATTTTATAGTAATTTCTCATAAATCGCCGTTTCGCACGGAAGAAACATGAATTTGTCAGTTTGAGTAGTTCAAAACAGCGTTTTTCTATGTTTTTGCAAGTTTAAAACAGCAATTTTATTGTCATTTATCATAAATCGCCATTTCGCACGAAAGAAACATGAATTTGTCAGTTTGAGTAGTTCAAAACAGCGTTTTTTCTATGTTTTTGCAAGTTTAAAACAGCAATTTTATCGTTATTTTTCATAAATCGCCGTTTCACACGAAAGAAACATGAATTTGTCAGTTTGAATAGTTCAAAAGAGCGTTTTTCTATGTTTTTGCAAGTTTAAAACAGCAATTTTATCGTAATTTCTCATAAATCGCCGTTTCGCACGGAAGAAACATGAATTTGTCAGTTTGAATAGTTGAAAACAGCGTTTTTCAATGTTTTTGCAAGTTTAAAACAGCAATTTTATCGTGATTTCACAAAAATCCACCGTTTGGAACGTAAGAAACATGAATTTATCAGTTTGAATAGTTGAAAACAGCGTTTTTCTATGTTTTTGCAAGTTTAAAACAGCAATTTTATCGTCATTTCTCATAAATAGCCGTTTCTCACGAAAGAAACATGAATTTGTTAGTTTGAATAGTTCAAAACAGCGTTTTTCTATGTTTTTGCAAGTTTAAAAGAGCAATTTTATCGTCATTTCTCATAAATCGCCGTTTCACACGTAAGAAACATGATTTTGTCAGTTTGAATAGTTCAAAACAGCGTTTTTCTATGTTTTTGCAAGTTTAAAACAGCAATTTTATCGTCATTTCTCATAAATCGCCGTTTCACACGAAAGAAACATGAATTTGTCAGTTTGAATAGTTCAAAACAGCGTTTTTCTATGTTTTTGCAAGTTTAAAAGAGCAATTTTATCGTCATTTCTCATAAATCGCCGTTTCACACGTAAGAAACATGATTTTGTCAGTTTGAATAGTTCAAAACAGCGTTTTTCTATGTTTTTGCAAGTTTAAAACAGCAATTTTATCGTCATTCTCATAAATCGCCGTTTCACACGAAAGAAACATGAATTTGTCAGTTTGAATAGTTCAAAACAGCGTTTTTCTATGTTTTTGCAAGTTTAAAACAGCAATTTTATAGTAATTTCTCATAAATCGCCGTTTCGCACGGAAGAAACATGAATTTGTCAGTTTGAGTAGTTCAAAACAGCGTTTTTTCTATGTTTTTGCAAGTTTAAAACAGCTATTCTATCGTCATTTCTCATAAATCGCCGTTTCACACGAAAGAAACATGAATTTGTCAGTTTGAATAGTTCAAAACAGCGTTTTTCTATGTTTTTGCAAGTTTAAAATAGCAATTTTATCGTAATTTCTCATAATTAGCCGTTTCGCACGGAAGAAACATGATTTTGTCAGTTTAAATAGTTGAAAACAGCGTTTCTCAATGTTTTTGCAAGTTTAAAACAGCAATTTTATCGTGATTTCACTAAAATCCACCGTTTGGAACGTAAGAAACATGAATTTATCAGTTTGAATAGTTGAAAACAGTGTTTTTCTATGTTTTTGCAAGTTTAAAACAGCAATTTTATCGTCATTTCTCATAAATCGCCGTTTCACACGAAAGAATCATGAATTTGTCAGTTTGAATAGTTCAAAACAGCGTTTTTCTATGGTTTTGCAAGTTTAAAACAGCAATTTTATCGTCATTTCTCATAAATCGCCGTTTCACACGAAAGAAACATGAATTTGTCAGTTTGAATAGTTCAAAACAGCGTTTTTCTATGTTTTTGCAAGTTTAAAACAGCAATTTTATCGTCATTTCTCATAAATCGCCGTTACACACGAAAGAATCATGAATTTGTCAGTTTGAATAGTTCAAACAGCGTTTTTCTATGGTTTTGCAAGTTTAAAACAGCAATTTTATCGTCATTTCTTATAAATCGCCGTTTCACACGAAAGAACATGAATTTGTCAGTTTGAATAGTTCAAAACAGCGTTTTTCTATGTTTTTGCAAGTTTAAAACAGCAATTTTATAGTAATTTCTCATAAATCGCAGTTTCGCACGGAAGAAACATGAATTTGTCAGTTTGAGTAGTTCAAAACAGCGTTTTTCTATGTTTTTGCAAGTTTAAAACAGCAATTTTATCGTCATTTCTCATAAATCGCCGTTTCACACGAAAGAAACATGAATTTGTCAGTTTGAATAGTTCAAAACAGCGTTTTTCTATGTTTTTGCAAGTTTAAAACAGCAATTTTATCGTAATTTCTCATAAATCGCCGTTTCGCACGGAAGAAACATGATTTTGTCAGTTGAATAGTTGAAAACAGCGTTTTTCAATGTTTTTGCAAGTTTAAAACAGCAATTTTATCGTGATTTCACAAAAATCCACCGTTTGGAACGTAAGAAACATGAATTTATCAGTTTGAATAGTTGAAAACAGCGTTTTTCTATGTTTTTGCAAGTTTAAAACAGCAATTTTATCGTCATTTCTCATAAATCGCCGTTTCGCACGAAAGAAACATGAATTTGTCAGTTTGAATAGTTCAAAACAGCGTTTTTCTATGTTTTTGCAAGCTTAAAACAGCAATTTTATCGTCATTTCTCATAATCGCCGTTTCACACGAAAGAAACATGAATTTGTCAGTTTGAATAGTTCAAAACAGCGTTTTTCTATGTTTTTGCAAGTTATAACAGCAATTTTATAGTAATTTCTCATAAATCGCCGTTTCGCACGGAAGAAACATGAATTTGTCAGTTTGAGTAGTTCAAAACAGCGTTTTTCTATGTTTTTGCATGTTTAAAACAGCAACTTTATCATCATTTATCATAAATCGCCGTTTCGCACGAAAGAAACATGAATTTGTCAGTTTGAGTAGTTCAAAACAGCGTTTTTCTATGTTTTTGCAAGTTTAAAACAGCAATTTTATCGTCATTTCTCATAAATCGCCGTTTCACACGAAAGAAACATGAATTTGTCAGTTTGAATAGTTCAAAACAGCGTTTTTCTATGTTTTTGCAAGTTTAAAACAGCAATTTTATCGTAATTTCTCATAAATCGCCGTTTCGCACGGAAGAAACATGAATTTGTCAGTTTGAATAGTTGAAAACAGCGTTTTGCAATGTTTTTGCAAGTTTAAAACAGCAATTTTATCGTGATTTCACAAAAATCCACCGTTTGGAACGTAAGAAATATGAATTTATCAGTTTGAATAGTTGAAAACAGCGTTTTTCTATGTTTTTGCAAGTTTAAAACAGCAATTTTATCGTCATTTCTCATAAATCGCCGTTTCTCACGAAAGAAACATGAATTTGTCAGTTTGAATAGTTCAAAACAGCGTTTTTCTATGTTTTTGCAAGTTTAAAACAGCAATTTTATCGTAATTTCTCATAAATCGCCGTTTCGCACGGAAGAAACATGAATTTGTCAGTTTGAATAGTTGAAAACAGCGTTTTTCAATGTTTTTGCAAGTTTAAAACAGCAATTTTATCGTGATTTCACAAAAATCCACCGTTTCCAACGTAAGAAGCATGAATTTATCAGTTTGAATAGTTCAAAACAGCGTTTTTCTATGTTTTTGCAAGTTTAAAACAGCAATTTTATCGTCATTTCTCATAAATCGCCGTTTCTCACGAAAGAAACATGAATTTGTCAGTTTGAATAGTTCAAAACAGCGTTTTTCTATGTTTTTGCAAGTTTAAAACAGCAATTTTATCGTAATTTCTCATAAATCGCCGTTTCGCACGGAAGAAACATGAATTTGTCAGTTTGAATAGTTGAAAACAGCGTTTTTCAATGTTTTTGCAAGTTTAAAACAGCAATTTTATCGTCATTTCTCATAAATCGCCGTTTCTCACGAAAGAAACATGAATTTGTCAGTTTGAATAGTTCAAAACAGCGTTTTTCTATGTTTTTGCAAGTTTAAAACAGCAATTTTATCGTAATTTCTCATAAATCGCCGTTTCGCACGGAAGAAACATGAATTTGTCAGTTTGAATAGTTGAAAACAGCGTTTTTCAATGTTTTTGCAAGTTTAAAACAGCAATTATATCGCAATTTCTCATAAATCGCCGTTTCGCACGGAAGAAACATGATTTTGTCAGTTTGAATAGTTGAAAACAGCGTTTTTAAATGTTTTTGCAAGTTTAAAACAGCAATTTTATCGTGATTTCACTAAAATCCACCGTTTGGAACGTAAGAAACATGAATTTATCAGTTTGAATAGTTGAAAACAGCGTTTTTATATGTTTTTGCAAGTTTAAAACAGCAATTTTATCGTAATTTCTCATAAATCGCCGTTTCGCACGGAAGAAACATGAATTTGTCAGTTTGAATAGTTGAAAACAGCGTTTTTCAATGTTTTTGCAAGTTTAAAACAGCAATTTTATCGTGATTTCACAAAAATCCACCGTTTCCAACGTAAGAAGCATGAATTTATCAGTTTGAATAGTTCAAAACAGCGTTTTTCTATGTTTTTGCAAGTTTAAAACAGCAATTTTATCGTGATTTCTCATAAATCGCCGTTTCACACGAAAGAAACATGAATTTGTCAGTTTGAATAGTTCAAAACAGAGTTTTTCTATGTTTTTTCAAGTTTAAAACAGCAATTTTATCGTCATTTCTCATAAATCGCCGTTTCACACGAAAGAAACATGAATTTGTCAGTTTGAATAGGCAAAACAGCGTTTAACCTATGTTTTTGCAAGTTTAAAACAGCAATTTTATCGTCATTTCCCATAAATCGCCGTTTCGCACGAAAGAAACATGAATTTGTCAGTTTGAATAGTTCAAAACAGCGTTTTTCTATGTTTTTACAAGTTTAAAACAGCAATTTTATCGCAATTTCTCATAAATCGCCGTTTCGCACGGAAGAAACATGATTTTGTCAGTTTGAATAGTTGAAAACAGCGTTTTTCAATGTTTTTGCAAGTTTAAAACAGCAATTTTATAGTAATTTCTCATAAATCCCAGTTTCGCACGGAAGAAACATGAATTTGTCAGTTTGAGTAGTTCAAAACAACGTTTTTCTATGTTTTTGCAAGTTTAAAACAGCAATTTTATCGTCATTTCTCATAAATCGCCGTTTCACACGAAAGAAACATGAATTTGTCAGTTTGAATAGTTCAAAACAGCGTTTTTCTATGTTTTTGCAAGTTTAAAACAGCAATTTTATCGTCATTTCTCATAAATCGCCGTTTCACACGTAAGAAACATGATTTTGTCAGTTTGAATAGTTCAAAACAGCGTTTTTCTATGTTTTTGCAAGTTTAAAACAGCAATTTTATCGTCATTTCTCATAAATCGCCGTTTCACACGAAAGAAACATGAATTTGTTAGTTTGAATAGTTCAAAACAGCGTTTTTCTATGTTTTTGCAAGTTTAAAACAGCAATTTTATCGTCATTTATCATAAATCGCCGTTTCGCACGAAAGAAACATGAATTTGTCAGTTTGAGTAGTTCAAAACAGCGTTTTTCTATGTTTTTGCAAGTTTAAAACAGCAATTTTATCGTCATTTCTCATAAATCGCCGTTTCACACGAAAGAAACATGAATTTGTCAGTTTGAATAGTTCAAAACAGCGTTTTTCTATGTTTTTGCAAGTTTAAAACAGCAATTTTATCGTAATTTCTCATAAATCGCCGTTTCGCACGGAAGAAACATGAATTTGTCAGTTTGAATAGTTCAAAACAGCGTTTTTCAACGTTTTTGCAAGTTTAAAACAGCAATTTTATAGTAATTTCTCATAAATCGCCGTTTCGCACGGAAGAAACATGAATTTGTCAGTTTGAGTAGTTCAAAACAGCGTTTTTCTATGTTTTTGCAAGTTTAAAACAGCAATTTTATCGTGATTTCACAAAAATCCACCGTTTCGAACGTACGAAACATGAATTTATCAGTTTGAATAGTTGAAAACAGCGTTTTTCTATGTTTTTGCAAGTTTAAAACAGCAATTTTATCGTCATTTCTCATAAATCGCCGTTTCGCACGAAAGAAACATGAATTTCTCAGTTTGGGTAGTTCAAAACAGCGTTTTTCTATGTTTTTGCAAGTTTAAAACAGCAATTTTATCGTGATTTCACTAAAATCCACCGTTTGGAACGTAAGAAACATGAATTTATCAGTTTGAATAGTTGAAAACAGCGTTTTTCTATGTTTTTGCAAGTTTAAAACAGCAATTTTAGCGTCATTTCTCATAAATCGCCGTTTCGCACGAAAGAAACATGAATTTGTCAGTTTGAATAGTTCAAAACAGCGTTTTTCTATGTTTTTGCAAGCTTAAAACAGCAATTTTATCGTCATTTCTCATAAATCGCCGTTTCACACGAAAGAAACATGAATTTGTCAGTTTGAATAGTTCAAAACAGCGTTTTTCTATGTTTTTGCAAGTTTAAAACAGCAATTTTATCGTCATTTCTCATAAATCGCCGTTTCACACGAAAGAAACATGAATTTGTCAGTTTGAATAGTTCAAAACAGCGTTTTTCTATGTTTTTGCAAGTTTAAAACAGCAATTTTATAGTAATTTCTCATAAATCGCCGTTTCGCACGGAAGAAACATGAATTTGTCAGTTGGAATAGTTAAAAACATCGTTTTTCAATGTTTTTGCAAGTTTAAAACAGCAATTTTATCGTCATTTCTCATAAATCGCCGTTTCACACGAAAGAAACATGAATTTGTCAGTTTGAATAGTTCAAAACAGCGTTTTTCTATGTTTTTGCAAGTTTATAACAGCAATTTTATAGTAATTTCTCATAAATCGCCGTTTCGCACGGAAGAAACATGAATTTGTCAGTTTGAGTAGTTCAAAACAGCGTTTTTCTATGTTTTTGCATGTTTAAAACAGCAACTTTATCGTCATTTATCATAAATCGCCGTTTCGCACGAAAGAAACATGAATTTGTCAGTTTGAGTAGTTCAAAACAGCGTTTTTCTATGTTTTTGCAAGTTTAAAACAGCAATTTTATCGTCATTTCTCATAAATCGCCGTTTCACACGTAAGAAACATGAATTTGTCAGTTTGAATAGTTGAAAACAGCGTTTTTCAATGTTTTTGCAAGTTTAAAACAGCAATTTTATCGTGATTTCACAAAAATCCACCGTTTGGAACGTAAGAAACATGAATTTATCAGTTTGAATAGTTGAAAACAGCGTTTTTCTATGTTTTTGCAAGTTTAAAACAGCAATTTTATCGTCATTTCTCATAAATCGCCGTTTCTCACGAAAGAAACATGAATTTGTCAGTTTGAATAGTTCAAAACAGCGTTTTTCTATGTTTTTGCAAGTTTAAAACAGCAATTTTATCGTAATTTCTCATAAATCGCCGTTTCGCACGGAAGAAACATGAATTTGTCAGTTTGAATAGTTGAAAACAGCGTTTTTCAATGTTTTTGCAAGTTTAAAACAGCAATTTTATCGTGATTTCACAAAAATCCACCGTTTGGAACGTAAGAAACATGAATTTGTCAGTTTGAGTAGTTCAAAACAGCGTTTTTTCTATGTTTTTGCAAGTTTAAAACAGCAATTTTATCGTCATTTCTCATAAATCGCCGTTTCACACGAAAGAAACATGAATTTGTCAGTTTGAATAGTTCAAAACAGCGTTTTTCTATGTTTTTGCAAGTTTAAAACAGCAATTTTATCGTAATTTCTCACAAATCGCCGTTTCGCACGGAAGAAACATGAATTTGTCAGTTTGAATAGTTCAAAACAGCGTTTTTCAACGTTTTTGCAAGTTTAAAACAGCAATTTTATAGTAATTTCTCATAAATCGCCGTTTCGCACGGAAGAAACATGAATTTGTCAGTTTGAGTAGTTCAAAACAGCGTTTTTCTATGTTTTTGCAAGTTTAAAACAGCAATTTTATCGTGATTTCACAAAAATCCACCGTTTCGAACGTACGAAACATGAATTTATCAGTTTGAATAGTTGAAAACAGCGTTTTTCTATGTTTTTGCAAGTTTAAAACAGCAATTTTATCGTCATTTCTCATAAATCGCCGTTTCGCACGAAAGAAACATGAATTTCTCAGTTTGAGTAGTTCAAAACAGCGTTTTTCTATGTTTTTGCAAGTTTAAAACAGCAATTTTATCGTGATTTCACTAATATCCACCGTTTTGAACGTAAGAAACATGAATTTATCAGTTTGAATAGTTGAAAACAGCGTTTTTCTATGTTTTTGCAAGTTTAAAACAGCAATTTTAGCGTCATTTCTCATAAATCGCCGTTTCGCACGAAAGAAACATGAATTTGTCAGTTTGAATAGTTCAAAACAGCGTTTTTCTATGTTTTTGCAAGCTTAAAACAGCAATTTTATCGTCATTTCTCATAAATCGCCGTTTCACACGAAAGAAACATGAATTTGTCAGTTTGAATAGTTCAAAACAGCGTTTTTCTATGTTTTTGCAAGTTTAAAACAGCAATTTTATCGTCATTTCTCATAAATCGCCGTTTCACACGAAAGAAACATGAATTTGTCAGTTTGAATAGTTCAAAACAGCGTTTTTCTATGTTTTTGCAAGTTTAAAACAGCAATTTTATAGTAATTTCTCATAAATCGCCGTTTCGCACGGAAGAAACATGAATTTGTCAGTTGGAATAGTTAAAAACATCGTTTTTCAATGTTTTTGCAAGTTTAAAACAGCAATTTTATCGTCATTTCTCATAAATCGCCGTTTCACACGAAAGAAACATGAATTTGTCAGTTTGAATAGTTCAAAACAGCGTTTTTCTATGTTTTTGCAAGTTTATAACAGCAATTTTATAGTAATTTCTCATAAATCGCCGTTTCGCACGGAAGAAACATGAATTTGTCAGTTTGAGTAGTTCAAAACAGCGTTTTTCTATGTTTTTGCATGTTTAAAACAGCAACTTTATCGTCATTTATCATAAATCGCCGTTTCGCACGAAAGAAACATGAATTTGTCAGTTTGAGTAGTTCAAAACAGCGTTTTTCTATGTTTTTGCAAGTTTAAAACAGCAATTTTATCGTCATTTCTCATAAATCGCCGTTTCACACGTAAGAAACATGAATTTGTCAGTTTGAATAGTTGAAAACAGCGTTTTTCAATGTTTTTGCAAGTTTAAAACAGCAATTTTATCGTGATTTCACAAAAATCCACCGTTTGGAACGTAAGAAACATGAATTTATCAGTTTGAATAGTTGAAAACAGCGTTTTTCTATGTTTTTGCAAGTTTAAAACAGCAATTTTATCGTCATTTCTCATAAATCGCCGTTTCTCACGAAAGAAACATGAATTTGTCAGTTTGAATAGTTCAAAACAGCGTTTTTCTATGTTTTTGCAAGTTTAAAACAGCAATTTTATCGTAATTTCTCATAAATCGCCGTTTCGCACGGAAGAAACATGAATTTGTCAGTTTGAATAGTTGAAAACAGCGTTTTTCAATGTTTTTGCAAGTTTAAAACAGCAATTTTATCGTGATTTCACAAAAATCTACCGTTTGGAACGTAAGAAACATGAATTTGTCAGTTTGAGTAGTTCAAAACAGCGTTTTTCTATGTTTTTGCAAGTTCAAAACAGCAATTTTATCGTCATTTCTCATAAATCGCCGTTTCACACGAAAGAAACATGAATTTGTCAGTTTGAATAGTTCAAAACAGCGTTTTTCTATGTTTTTGCAAGTTTAAAACAGCAATTTTATCGTAATTTCTCATAAATCGCCGTTTCGCACGGAAGAAACATGAATTTGTCAGTTTGAATAGTTCAAAACAGCGTTTTTCAACGTTTTTGCAAGTTTAAAACAGCAATTTTATAGTAATTTCTCATAAATCGCCGTTTCGCACGGAAGAAACATGAATTTGTCAGTTTGAGTAGTTCAAAACAGCGTTTTTCTATGTTTTTGCAAGTTTAAAACAGCAATTTTATCGTGATTTCACAAAAATCCACCGTTTCGAACGTACGAAACATGAATTTATCAGTTTGAATAGTTGAAAACAGCGTTTTTCTATGTTTTTGCAAGTTTAAAACAGCAATTTTATCGTCATTTCTCATAAATCGCCGTTTCGCACGAAAGAAACATGAATTTCTCAGTTTGAGTAGTTCAAAACAGCGTTTTTCTATGTTTTTGCAAGTTTAAAACAGCAATTTTATCGTGATTTCACTAAAATCCACCGTTTTGAACGTAAGAAACATGAATTTATCAGTTTGAATAGTTGAAAACAGCGTTTTTCTATGTTTTTGCAAGTTTAAAACAGCAATTTTAGCGTCATTTCTCATAAATCGCCGTTTCGCACGAAAGAAACATGAATTTGTCAGTTTGAATAGTTCAAAACAGCGTTTTTCTATGTTTTTGCAAGCTTAAAACAGCAATTTTATCGTCATTTCTCATAAATCGCCGTTTCACACGAAAGAAACATGAATTTGTCAGTTTGAATAGTTCAAAACAGCGTTTTTCTATGTTTTTGCAAGTTTAAAACAGCAATTTTATCGTCATTTCTCATAAATCGCCGTTTCACACGAAAGAAACATGAATTTGTCAGTTTGAATAGTTCAAAACAGCGTTTTTCTATGTTTTTGCAAGTTTAAAACAGCAATTTTATAGTAATTTCTCATAAATCGCCGTTTCGCACGGAAGAAACATGAATTTGTCAGTTGGAATAGTTAAAAACATCGTTTTTCAATGTTTTTGCAAGTTTAAAACAGCAATTTTATCGTCATTTCTCATAAATCGCCGTTTCACACGAAAGAAACATGAATTTGTCAGTTTGAATAGTTCAAAACAGCGTTTTTCTATGTTTTTGCAAGTTTATAACAGCAATTTTATAGTAATTTCTCATAAATCGCCGTTTCGCACGGAAGAAACATGAATTTGTCAGTTTGAGTAGTTCAAAACAGCGTTTTTCTATGTTTTTGCATGTTTAAAACAGCAACTTTATCGTCATTTATCATAAATCGCCGTTTCGCACGAAAGAAACATGAATTTGTCAGTTTGAGTAGTTCAAAACAGCGTTTTTCTATGTTTTTGCAAGTTTAAAACAGCAATTTTATCGTCATTTCTCATAAATCGCCGTTTCACACGAAAGAAACATGAATTTGTCAGTTTGAATAGTTCAAAACAGCGTTTTTCTATGTTTTTGCAAGTTTAAAACAGCAATTTTATCGTAATTTCTCATAAATCGCCGTTTCGCACGGAAGAAACATGAATTTGTCAGTTTGAATAGTTGAAAACAGCGTTTTTCAATGTTTTTGCAAGTTTAAAACAGCAATTTTATCGTGATTTCACAAAAATCCACCGTTTGGAACGTAAGAAACATGAATTTATCAGTTTGAATAGTTGAAAACAGCGTTTTTCTATGTTTTTGCAAGTTTAAAACAGCAATTTTATCGTCATTTCTCATAAATCGCCGTTTCTCACGAAAGAAACATGAATTTGTCAGTTTGAATAGTTCAAAACAGCGTTTTTCTATGTTTTTGCAAGTTTAAAACAGCAATTTTATCGTAATTTCTCATAAATCGCCGTTTCGCACGGAAGAAACATGAATTTGTCAGTTTGAATAGTTGAAAACAGCGTTTTTCAATGTTTTTGCAAGTTTAAAACAGCAATTTTATCGTGATTTCACAAAAATCCACCGTTTCCAACGTAAGAAGCATGAATTTATCAGTTTGAATAGTTCAAAACAGCGTTTTTCTATGTTTTTGCAAGTTTAAAACAGCAATTTTATCGTGATTTCACAAAAATCCACCGTTTCGAACGTAAGAAACATGAATTTATCAGTTTGAATAGTTGAAAACAGCGTTTTTCTATGTTTTTGCAAGTTTAAAACAGCAATTTTATCGTCATTTCTCATAAATCGCCGTTTCGCACGAAAGAAACATGAATTTGTCAGTTTGAATAGTTCAAAACAGCGTTTTTCTATGTTTTTGCAAGTTTAAAACAGCAATTTTATCGTCATTTCTCATAAATCGCCGTTTCACACGAAAGAAACATGAATTTGTCAGTTTGAATAGTTCAAAACAGCGTTTTTCTATGTTTTTGCAAGTTTAAAACAGCAATTTTATCGTCATTTATCATAAATCGCCGTTTCGCACGAAAGAAACATGAATTTCTCAGTTTGAGTAGTTCAAAACAGCGTTTTTCTATGTTTTTGCAAGTTTAAAACAGCAATTTTAACGTCATTTCTCATAAATCGCCGTTTCACACGAAAGAAACATGAATTTGTCAGTTTGAATAGTTCAAAACAGCGTTTTTCTATGTTTTTGCAAGTTTAAAACAGCAATTTTATCGTAATTTCTCATAAATCGCCGTTTCGCACGGAAGAAACATGAATTTGTCAGTTCGAATAGTTGAAAACAGCGTTTTTCAATGTTTTTGCAAGTTTAAAACAGCAATTTTATAGTAATTTTCTCATAAATCGCCGTTTCGCACGGAAGAAACATGAATTTGTCAGTTTGAGTAGTTCAAAACAGCGTTTTTCTATGTTTTTGCAAGTTTAAAACAGCAATTTTATCGTGATTTCACAAAAATCCACCGTTTCGAACGTAAGAAACATGAATTTATCAGTTTGAATAGTTGAAAACAGTGTTTTTCTATGTTTTTGCAAGTTTAAAACAGCAATTTTATCGTCATTTCTCATAAATCGCCGTTTTGCACGAAAGAAACATGAATTTGTCAGTTTGAATAGTTCAAAACAGCGTTTTTCTATGTTTTTGCAAGTTTAAAACAGCAATTTTATCGCAATTTCTCATAAATCGCCGTTTCGCACGGAAGAAACATGATTTTGTCAGTTTGAATAGTTGAAAACAGCGTTTTTAAATGTTTTTGCAAGTTTAAAACAGCAATTTTATCGTGATTTCACTAAAATCCACCGTTTGGAACGTAAGAAACATGAATTTATCAGTTTGAATAGTTGAAAACAGCGTTTTTATATGTTTTTGCAAGTTTAAAACAGCAATTTTATCGTCATTTCTCATAAATCGCCGTTTCACACGAAAGAAACATGAATTTGTCAGTTTGAATAGTTCAAAACAGCGTTTTTCTATGTTTTTGCAAGCTTAAAACAGCAATTTTATCGTCATTTCTCATAAATCGCCGTTTCACACGAAAGAAACATGAATTTGTCAGTTTGAATAGTTCAAAACAACGTTTTTCTATGTTTTTGCAAGTTTAAAACAGCAATTTTATCGTCATTTCTCATAAATCGCCGTTTCACACGAAAGAAACATGAATTTGTCCAGTTTGAATAGTTCAAAACAGAGTTTTTCTATGTTTTTTCAAGTTTAAAACAGCAATTTTATCGTCATTTCTCATAAATCGCCGTTTCACACGAAAGAAACATGAATTTGTCAGTTTGAATAGGCAAAACAGCGTTTAACCTATGTTTTTGCAAGTTTAAAACAGCAATTTTATCGTCATTTCTAATAAATCGCCGTTTCGCACGAAAGAAACATGAATTTGTCAGTTTGAATAGTTCAAAACAGCGTTTTTCTATGTTTTTGCAAGTTTAAAACAGCAATTTTATCGTCATTTCTCATAAATCGCCGTTTCACACGAAAGAAACATGAATTTGTCAGTTTGAATAGTTCAAAACAGCGTTTTTCTATGTTTTTTGCAAGTTTAAAACAGCAATTTTATCGTCATTTATCATAAATCGCCGTTTCGCACGAAAGAAACATGAATTTCTCAGTTTGAGTAGTTCAAAACAGCGTTTTTCTATGTTTTTGCAAGTTTAAAACAGCAATTTTATCGTCATTTCTCATAAATCGCCGTTTCACACGAAAGAAACATGAATTTGTCAGTTTGAATAGTTCAAAACAGCGTTTTTTCTATGTTTTTGCAAGTTTAAAACAGCAATTTTATCGTAATTTCTCATAAATCGCCGTTTCGCACGGAAGAAACATGAATTTGTCAGTTCGAATAGTTGAAAACAGCGTTTTTCAATGTTTTTGCAAGTTTAAAACAGCAATTTTATAGTAATTTCTCATAAATCGCCGTTTCGCACGGAAGAAACATGAATTTGTCAGTTTGAGTAGTTCAAAACAGCGTTTTTCTATGTTTTTGCAAGTTTTAAAACAGCAATTTTATCGTGATTTCACAAAAATCCACCGTTTCGAACGTAAGAAACATGAATTTATCAGTTTGAATAGTTGAAAACAGCGTTTTTCTATGTTTTTGCAAGTTTAAAACAGCAATTTTATCGTCATTTCTCATAAATCGCCGTTTTGCACGAAAGAAACATGAATTTGTCAGTTTGAATAGTTCAAAACAGCGTTTTTCTATGTTTTTGCAAGTTTAAAACAGCAATTTTATCGCAATTTCTCATAAATCGCTGTTTCGCACGGAAGAAACATGATTTTGTCAGTTTGAATAGTTGAAAACAGCGTTTTTAAATGTTTTTGCAAGTTTAAAACAGCAATTTTATCGTGATTTCACTAAAATCCACCGTTTGGAACGTAAGAAACATGAATTTATCAGTTTGAATAGTTGAAAACAGCGTTTTTATATGTTTTTGCAAGTTTAAAACAGCAATTTTATCGTCATTTCTCATAAATCGCCGTTTCACACGAAAGAAACATGAATTTGTCAGTTTGAATAGTTCAAAACAGCGTTTTTCTATGTTTTTGCAAGCTTAAAACAGCAATTTTATCGTCATTTCTCATAAATCGCCGTTTCACACGAAAGAAACATGAATTTGTCAGTTTGAATAGTTCAAAACAACGTTTTTCTATGTTTTTGCAAGTTTAAAACAGCAATTTTATCGTCATTTCTCATAAATCGCCGTTTCACACGAAAGAAACATGAATTTGTCAGTTTGAATAGTTCAAAACAGAGTTTTTCTATGTTTTTTCAAGTTTAAAACAGCAATTTTATCGTCATTTCTCATAAATCGCCGTTTCACACGAAAGAAACATGAATTTGTCAGTTTGAATAGGCAAAACAGCGTTTAACCTATGTTTTTGCAAGTTTAAAACAGCAATTTTATCGTCATTTCTAATAAATCGCCGTTTCGCACGAAAGAAACATGAATTTGTCAGTTTGAATAGTTCAAAACAGCGTTTTTCTATGTTTTTGCAAGTTTAAAACAGCAATTTTATCGTCATTTCTCATAAATCGCCGTTTCACACGAAAGAAACATGAATTTGTCAGTTTGAATAGTTCAAAACAGCGTTTTTCTATGTTTTTGCAAGTTTAAAACAGCAATTTTATCGTCATTTATCATAAATCGCCGTTTCGCACGAAAGAAACATGAATTTGTCAGTTTGAGTAGTTCAAAACAGCGTTTTTCTATGTTTTTGCAAGTTTAAAACAGCAATTTTATCGTCATTTCTCATAAATCGCCGTTTCACACGAAAGAAACATGAATTTGTCAGTTTGAATAGTTCAAAACAGCGTTTTTTCTATGTTTTTGCAAGTTTAAAACAGCAATTTTATCGTAATTTCTCATAAATCGCCGTTTCGCACGGAAGAAACATGAATTTGTCAGTTTGAATAGTTCAAAACAGCGTTTTTCAATGTTTTTGCAAGTTTAAAACAGCAATTTTATAGTAATTTCTCATAAATCGCCGTTTCGCACGGAAGAAACATGAATTTGTCAGTTTGAGTAGTTCAAAACAGCGTTTTTCTATGTTTTTGCAAGTTTAAAACAGCAATTTTATCGTGATTTCACAAAAATCCACCGTTTCGAACGTACGAAACATGAATTTATCAGTTTGAATAGTTGAAAACAGCGTTTTTCTATGTTTTTGCAAGTTTAAAACAGCAATTTTATCGTCATTTCTCATAAATCGCCGTTTCGCACGAAAGAAACAAGAATTTCTCAGTTTGAGTAGTTCAAAACAGCGTTTTTCTATGTTTTTGCAAGTTTAAAACAGCAATTTTATCGTGATTTCAATAAAATCCACCGTTTGGAACGTAAGAAACATGAATTTATCAGTTTGAATAGTTGAAAACAGCGTTTTTCTATGTTTTTGCAAGTTTAAAACAGCAATTTTAGCGTCATTTCTCATAAATCGCCGTTTCACACGAAAGAAACATGAATTTGTCAGTTTGAATAGTTCAAAACAGCGTTTTTCTATGTTTTTGCAAGTTTAAAACAGCAATTTTATCGTCATTTCTCATAAATCGCCGTTTCACACGAAAGAAACATGAATTTGTCAGTTTGAATAGTTCAAAACAGCGTTTTTCTATGTTTTTGCAAGTTTAAAACAGCAATTTTATAGTAATTTCTCATAAATCGCCGTTTCGCACGGAAGAAACATGAATTTGTCAGTTTGAATAGTTAAAAACATCGTTTTTCAATGTTTTTGCAAGTTTAAAACAGCAATTTTATCGTCATTTCTCATAAATCGCCGTTTCACACGAAAGAAACATGAATTTGTCAGTTTGAATAGTTCAAAACAGCGTTTTTCTATGTTTTTGCAAGTTTAAAACAGCAATTTTATCGTCATTTCTCATAAATCGCCGTTTCGCACGAAAGAAACATGAATTTGTCAGTTTGAATAGTTCAAAACAGCGTTTTTCTATGTTTTTGCAAGTTTAAAACAGCAATTTTATTGTAATTTCTCATAAATCGCCGTTTCGCACGGAAGAAACATGAATTTGTCAGTTTGAATAGTTGAAAACAGCGTTTTTCAATGTTTTTGCAAGTTTAAAACAGCAATTTTATCGTGATTTCACAAAAATCCACCGTTTGGAACGTAAGAAACATGAATTTATCAGTTTGAATAGTTAAAAACAGCGTTTTTCTATGTTTTTGCAAGTTTAAAACAGCAATTTTATCGTCATTTCTCATAAATCGCCGTTTCTCACGAAAGAAACATGAATTTGTCAGTTTGAATAGTTCAAAACAGCGTTTTTATATGTTTTTGCAAGTTTAAAACAGCAATTTTATCGTCATTTCTCATAAATCGCCGTTTCACACGTAAGAAACATGATTTTGTCAGTTTGAATAGTTCAAAACAGCGTTTTTCTATGTTTTTGCAAGTTTAAAACAGCAATTTTATCGTCATTTCTCATAAATCGCCGTTTCACACGAAAGAAACATGAATTTGTCAGTTTGAATAGTTCAAAACAGCGTTTTTCTATGTTTTTGCAAGTTTATAACAGCAATTTTATAGTAATTTTTCATAAATCGCCGTTTCGCACGGAAGAAACATGAATTTGTCAGTTTGAGTAGTTCAAAACAACGTTTTTCTATGTTTTTGCAAGTTTAAAACAGCAATTTTATCATCATTTCTCATAAATCGCCGTTTCACACGAAAGAAACATGAATTTGTCAGTTTGAATAGTTCAAAACAGCGTTTTTCTATGTTTTTGCAAGTTTAAAACAGCAATTTTATCGTCATTTCTCATAAATCGCCGTTTCACACGTAAGAAACATGATTTTGTCAGTTTGAATAGTTCAAAACAGCGTTTTTCTATGTTTTTGCAAGTTTAAAACAGCAATTTTATCGTCATTTCTCATAAATCGCCGTTTCACACGTAAGAAACATGAATTTGTCAGTTTGAATAGTTCAAAACAGCGTTTTTCTATGTTTTTGCAAGTTTAAAACAGCAATTTTATCGTCATTTCTCATAAATCGCCGTTTCACAAGAAAGAAACATGAATTTGTCAGTTTGAATAGTTCAAAACAGCGTTTTTCTATGTTTTTGCAAGTTTATAACAGCAATTTTATAGTAATTTTTCATAAATCGCCGTTTCGCACGGAAGAAACATGAATTTGTCAGTTTGAGTAGTTCAAAACAGCGTTTTTCTATGTTTTTGCATGTTTAAAACAGCAACTTTATCGTCATTTATCATAAATCGCCGTTTCGCACGAAAGAAACATGAATTTGTCAGTTTGAGTAGTTCAAAACAGCGTTTTTCTATGTTTTTGCAAGTTTAAAACAGCAATTTTATCGTCATTGCTCATAAATCGCCGTTTCACACGAAAGAAACATGAATTTGTCAGTTTGAATAGTTCAAAACAGCGTTTTTCTATGTTTTTGCAAGTTTAAAACAGCAATTTTATCGTAATTTCTCATAAATCGCCGTTTCGCACGGAAGAAACATGAATTTGTCAGTTTGAGTAGTTCAAAACAACGTTTTTCTATGTTTTTGCAAGTTTAAAACAGCAATTTTATCATCATTTCTCATAAATCGCCGTTTCACACGAAAGAAACATGAATTTGTCAGTTTGAATAGTTCAAAACAGCGTTTTTCTATGTTTTTGCAAGTTTAAAACAGCAATTTTATCGTCATTTCTCATAAATCGCCGTTTCACACGTAAGAAACATGATTTTGTCAGTTTGAATAGTTCAAAACAGCGTTTTTCTATGTTTTTGCAAGTTTAAAACAGCAATTTTATCGTCATTTCTCATAAATCGCCGTTTCACACGTAAGAAACATGAATTTGTCAGTTTGAATAGTTCAAAACAGCGTTTTTCTATGTTTTTGCAAGTTTAAAACAGCAATTTTATCGTCATTTCTCATAAATCGCCGTTTCACAAGAAAGAAACATGAATTTGTCAGTTTGAATAGTTCAAAACAGCGTTTTTCTATGTTTTTGCAAGTTTATAACAGCAATTTTATAGTAATTTTTCATAAATCGCCGTTTCGCACGGAAGAAACATGAATTTGTCAGTTTGAGTAGTTCAAAACAGCGTTTTTCTATGTTTTTGCATGTTTAAAACAGCAACTTTATCGTCATTTATCATAAATCGCCGTTTCGCACGAAAGAAACATGAATTTGTCAGTTTGAGTAGTTCAAAACAGCGTTTTTCTATGTTTTTGCAAGTTTAAAACAGCAATTTTATCGTCATTGCTCATAAATCGCCGTTTCACACGAAAGAAACATGAATTTGTCAGTTTGAATAGTTCAAAACAGCGTTTTTCTATGTTTTTGCAAGTTTAAAACAGCAATTTTATCGTAATTTCTCATAAATCGCCGTTTCGCACGGAAGAAACATGAATTTGTCAGTTTGAATAGTTGAAAACAGCGTTTTTCAGTGTTTATGCAAATTTAAAACAGCAATTTTATCGTGATTTCACAAAATTCCACCGTTTGGAACGTAAGAAACATGAATTTATCAGTTTGAATAGTTGAAAACAGCGTTTTTCTATGTTTTTGCAAGTTTAAAACAGCAATATTATCGTCATTTCTCATAAATCGCCGTTTCTCACGAAAGAAACATGAATTTGTCAGTTTGAATAGTTCAAAACAGCGTTTTTCTATGTTTTTGCAAGTTTAAAACAGCAATTTTATCGTAATTTCTCATAAATCGCCGTTTCGCACGGAAGAAACATGAATTTGTCAGTTTGAATAGTTGAAAACAGCGTTTTTCAATGTTTTTGCAAGTTTAAAACAGCAATTTTATCGTGATTTCACAAAAATCCACCGTTTCCAACGTAAGAAGCATGAATTTATCAGTTTGAATAGTTCAAAACAGCGTTTTTCTATGTTTTTGCAAGTTTAAAACAGCAATTTTATCGTGATTTCACAAAAATCCACCGTTTCGAACGTAAGAAACATGAATTTATCAGTTTGAATAGTTGAAAACAGCGTTTTTCTATGTTTTTGCAAGTTTAAAACAGCAATTTTATCGTCATTTCTCATAAATCGCCGTTTCGCACGAAAGAAACATGAATTTGTCAGTTTGAATAGTTCAAAACAGCGTTTTTCTATGTTTTTGCAAGTTTAAAACAGCAATTTTATCGTCATTTCTCATAAATCGCCGTTTCACACGAAAGAAACATGAATTTGTCAGTTTGAATAGTTCAAAACAGAGTTTTTCTATGTTTTTTCAAGTTTAAAACAGCAATTTTATCGTCATTTCTCATAAATCGCCGTTTCACACGAAAGAAACATGAATTTGTCAGTTTGAATAGGCAAAACATCGTTTAACCTATGTTTTTGCAAGTTTAAAACAGCAATTTTATCGTCATTTCCCATAAATCGCCGTTTCGCACGAAAGAAACATGAATTTGTCAGTTTGAATAGTTCAAAACAGCGTTTTTCTATGTTTTTACAAGTTTAAAACAGCAATTTTATCGCAATTTCTCATAAATCGCCGTTTCGCACGGAAGAAACATGATTTTGTCAGTTTGAATAGTTGAAAACAGCGTTTTTCAATGTTTTTGCAAGTTTAAAACAGCAATTTTATCGTGATTTCACTAAAATCCACCGTTTGGAACGTAAGCAACATGAATTTATCAATTTGAATAGTTGAAAACAGCGTTTTTCTATGTTTTTGCAAGTTTAAAACAGCAATTTTATCGTCATTTCTCATAAATCGCCGTTTCGCACGAAAGAAACATGAATTTGTCAGTTTGAATAGTTCAAAACAGCGTTTTTCTATGTTTTTGCAAGTTTAAAACAGCAATTTTATCGTCATTTCTCATAAATCGCCGTTTCACACGAAAGAAACATGAATTTGTCAGTTGGAATAGTTCAAAACAGCGTTTTTCTATGTTTTTGCAAGTTTAAAACAGCAATTTTATCGTCATTTATCATAAATCGCCGTTTCGCACGAAAGAAACATGAATTTGTCAGTTTGAGTAGTTCAAAACAGCGTTTTTCTATGTTTTTGCAAGTTTAAAACAGCAATTTTATCGTCATTTCTCATAAATCGCCGTTTCACACGAAAGAAACATGAATTTGTCAGTTTGAATAGTTCAAAACAGCGTTTTTTCTATGTTTTTGCAAGTTTAAAACAGCAATTTTATCGTAATTTCTCATAAATCGCCGTTTCGCACGGAAGAAACATGAATTTGTCAGTTTGAATAGTTCAAAACAGCGTTTTTCAATGTTTTTGCAAGTTTAAAACAGCAATTTTATAGTAATTTCTCATAAATCGCCGTTTCGTACGGAAGAAACATGAATTTGTCAGTTTGAGTAGTTCAAAACAGCGTTTTTCTATGTTTTTGCAAGTTTAAAACAGCAATTTTATCGTGATTTCACAAAAATCCACCGTTTCGAACGTACGAAACATGAATTTATCAGTTTGAATAGTTGAAAACAGCGTTTTTCTATGTTTTTGCAAGTTTAAAACAGCAATTTTATCGTCATTTCTCATAAATCGCCGTTTCGCACGAAAGAAACATGAATTTCTCAGTTTGAGTAGTTCAAAACAGCGTTTTTCTATGTTTTTGCAAGTTTAAAACAGCAATTTTATCGTCATTTCTCATAAATCGCCGTTTCACACGAAAGAAACATGAATTTGTCAGTTTGAATAGTTCAAAACAGCGTTTTTCTATGTTTTTGCAAGTTTAAAACTGCAATTTTATCGTAATTTCTCATAAATCGCCGTTTCGCACGGAAGAAACATGAATTTGTCAGTTTGAATAGTTGAAAACAGCGTTTTTCAATGTTTTTGCAAGTTTAAAACAGCAATTTTATAATAATTTCTCATAAATCGCCGTTTCGCACGGAAGAAACATGAATTTGTCAGTTTGAGTAGTTCAAAACAGCGTTTTTCTATGTTTTTGCAAGTTTAAAACAGCAATTTTATCGTGATTTCACAAAAATCCACCGTTTCGAACGTAAGAAACATGAATTTGTCAGTTTGAATAGTTCAAAACAGCGTTTTTCTATGTTTTTGCAAGTTTAAAACAGCAATTTTATCGTAATTTCTCATAAATCGCCGTTTCGCACGGAAGAAACATGAATTTGTCAGTTTGAATAGTTCAAAACAGCGTTTTTCAATGTTTTTGCAAGTTTAAAACAGCAATTTTATAGTAATTTCTCATAAATCGCCGTTTCGCACGGAAGAAACATGAATTTGTCAGTTTGAATAGTTCAAAACAGCGTTTTTCTATGTTTTTGCAAGTTTAAAACAGCAATTTTATCGTGATTTCACAAAAATCCACCGTTTCGAACGTAAGAAACATGAATTTATCAGTTTGAATAGTTGAAAACAGCGTTTTTCTATGTTTTTGCAAGTTTAAAACAGCAATTTTATCGTCATTTCTCATAAATCGCCGTTTCGCACGAAAGAAACATAAATTTGTCAGTTTTAATAGTTCAAAACAGCGTTTTTCTATGTTTTTGCAAGTTTAAAACAGCAATTTTATCGCAATTTCTCATAAATCGCCGTTTCGCACGGAAGAAACATGATTTTGTCAGTTTGAATAGTTGAAAACAGCGTTTTTCAAAGTTTTTGCAAGTTTAAAACAGCAATTTTATCGTGATTTCACTAAAATCCACCGTTTGGAACGTAAGCAACATGAATTTATCAATTTAAATAGTTGAAAACAGCGTTTTTCTATGTTTTTGCAAGTTTAAAACAGCAATTTTATCGTCATTTCTCATAAATGAGTTTGAGTAGTTCAAAACAGCGTTTTTCTATGTTTTTGCAAGTTTAAAACAGCAATTTTATCGTCATTTCTCATAAATCGCCGTTTCACACGAAAGAAACATGAATTTGTCAGTTTGAATAGTTCAAAACAGCGTTTTTCTATGTTTTTGCAAGTTTAAAACAGCAATTTTATCGTAATTTCTCATAAATCGCCGTTTCGCACGGAAGAAACATGAATTTGTCAGTTTGAATAGTTCAAAACAGCGTTTTTCAATGTTTTTGCAAGTTTAAAACAGCAATTTTATAGTAATTTCTCATAAATCGCCGTTTCGCACGGAAGAAACATGAATTTGTCAGTTTGAGTAGTTCAAAACAGCGTTTTTCTATGTTTTTGCAAGTTTAAAACAGCAATTTTATCGTGATTTCACAAAAATCCACCGTTTCGAACGTACGAAACATGAATTTATCAGTTTGAATAGTTGAAAACAGCGTTTTTCTATGTTTTTGCAAGTTTAAAACAGCAATTTTATCGTCATTTCTCATAAATCGCCGTTTCGCACGAAAGAAACATGAATTTCTCAGTTTGAGTAGTTCAAAACAGCGTTTTTCTATGTTTTTGCAAGTTTAAAACAGCAATTTTATCGTCATTTCTCATAAATCGCCGTTTCACACGAAAGAAACATGAATTTGTCAGTTTGAATAGTTCAAAACAGCGTTTTTCTATGTTTTTGCAAGTTTAAAACAGCAATTTTATCGTAATTTCTCATAAATCGCCGTTTCGCACGGAAGAAACATGAATTTGTCAGTTTGAATAGTTGAAAACAGCGTTTTTCAATGTTTTTGCAAGTTTAAAACAGCAATTTTATAATAATTTCTCATAAATCGCCGTTTCGCACGGAAGAAACATGAATTTGTCAGTTTGAGTAGTTCAAAACAGCGTTTTTCTATGTTTTTGCAAGTTTAAAACAGCAATTTTATCGTGATTTCACAAAAATCCACCGTTTCGAACGTAAGAAACATGAATTTGTCAGTTTGAATAGTTCAAAACAGCGTTTTTCTATGTTTTTGCAAGTTTAAAACAGCAATTTTATCGTAATTTCTCATAAATCGCCGTTTCGCACGGAAGAAACATGAATTTGTCAGTTTGAATAGTTCAAAACAGCGTTTTTCAATGTTTTTGCAAGTTTAAAACAGCAATTTTATAGTAATTTCTCATAAATCGCCGTTTCGCACGGAAGAAACATGAATTTGTCAGTTTGAATAGTTCAAAACAGCGTTTTTCTATGTTTTTGCAAGTTTAAAACAGCAATTTTATCGTAATTTCACAAAAATCCACCGTTTCGAACGTAAGAAACATGAATTTATCAGTTTGAATAGTTGAAAACAGCGTTTTTCTATGTTTTTGCAAGTTTAAAACAGCAATTTTATCGTCATTTCTCATAAATCGCCGTTTCGCACGAAAGAAACATAAATTTGTCAGTTTTAATAGTTCAAAACAGCGTTTTTCTATGTTTTTGCAAGTTTAAAACAGCAATTTTATCGCAATTTCTCATAAATCGCCGTTTCGCACGGAAGAAACATGATTTTGTCAGTTTGAATAGTTGAAAACAGCGTTTTTCAAAGTTTTTGCAAGTTTAAAACAGCAATTTTATCGTGATTTCACTAAAATCCACCGTTTGGAACGTAAGAAACATGAATTTATCAGTTTGAATAGTTGAAAACAGCGTTTTTCTATGTTTTTGCAAGTTTAAAACAGCAATTTTATCGTCATTTCTCATAAATCGCCGTTTCGCACGAAAGAAACATGAATTTGTCAGTTTGAATAGTTCAAAACAGCGTTTTTCTATGTTTTTGCAAGTTTAAAACAGCAATTTTATCGTGATTTCACAAAAATCCACCGTTTCGAACGTAAGAAACATGAATTTGTCAGTTTGAATAGTTCAAAACAGCGTTTTTCTATGTTTTTGCAAGTTTAAAACAGCAATTTTATCGTAATTTCTCATAAATCGCCGTTTCGCACGGAAGAAACATGAATTTGTCAGTTTGAATAGTTCAAAACAGCGTTTTTCAATGTTTTTGCAAGTTTAAAACAGCAATTTTATAGTAATTTCTCATAAATCGCCGTTTCGCACGGAAGAAACATGAATTTGTCAGTTTGAATAGTTCAAAACAGCGTTTTTCTATGTTTTTGCAAGTTTAAAACAGCAATTTTATCGTGATTTCACAAAAATCCACCGTTTCGAACGTAAGAAACATGAATTTATCAGTTTGAATAGTTGAAAACAGCGTTTTTCTATGTTTTTGCAAGTTTAAAACAGCAATTTTATCGTCATTTCTCATAAATCGCCGTTTCGCACGAAAGAAACATAAATTTGTCAGTTTTAATAGTTCAAAACAGTGTTATTCTATGTTTTTGCAAGTTTAAAACAGCAATTTTATGGCAATTTCTCATAAATCGCCGTTTCGCACGGAAGAAACATGATTTTGTCAGTTTGAATAGTTGAAAACAGCGTTTTTCAAAGTTTTTGCAAGTTTAAAACAGCAATTTTATCGTGATTTCACTAAAATCCACCGTTTGGAACGTAAGAAACATGAATTTATCAGTTTGAATAGTTGAAAACAGCGTTTTTCTATGTTTTTGCAAGTTTAAAACAGCAATTTTATCGTCATTTCTCATAAATCGCCGTTTCGCACGAAAGAAACATGAATTTGTCAGTTTGAATAGTTCAAAACAGCGTTTTTCTATGTTTTTGCAAGCTTAAAACAGCAATTTTATCGTCATTTCTCATAAATCGCCGTTTCACACGAAAGAAACATGAATTTGTCAGTTTGAATAGTTCAAAACAACGTTTTTCTATGTTTTTGCAAGTTTAAAACAGCAATTTTATCGTCATTTCTCATAAATCGCCGTTTCACACGAAAGAAACATGAATTTGTCAGTTTGAATAGTTCAAAACAGAGTTTTTCTTTGTTTTTTCAAGTTTAAAACAGCAATTTTATCGTCATTTCTCATAAATCGCCGTTTCACACGAAAGAAACATGAATTTGTCAGTTTGAATAGTTCAAAACAGCGTTTTTCTATGTTTTTGCAAGTTTAAAACATAAATTTTATCGTAATTTCTCATAAATCGCCGTTTCGCACGGAAGAAACATGAATTTGTCAGTTTGAATAGTTCAAAACAGCGTTTTTCAATGTTTTTGCAAGTTTAAAACAGCAATTTTATAGTAATTTCTCATAAATCGCCGTTTCGCACGGAAGAAACATGAATTTGTCAGTTTTAGTAGTTCAAAACAGCGTTTTTCTATGTTTTTGCAAGTTTAAAACAGCAATTTTATCGTGATTTCACAAAAATCCACCGTTTCGAACGTAAGAAACATGAATTTATCAGTTTGAATAGTTGAAAACAGCGTTTTTCTATGTTTTTGCAAGTTTAAAACAGCAATTTTATCGTCATTTCTCATAAATCGCCGTTTCGCACGAAAGAAACATAAATTTGTCAGTTTTAATAGTTCAAAACAGCGTTTTTCTATGTTTTTGCAAGTTTAAAACAGCAATTTTATCGCAATTTCTCATAAATCGCCGTTTCGCACGGAAGAAACATGATTTTGTCAGTTTGAATAGTTGAAAACAGCGTTTTTCAATGTTTTTGCAAGTTTAAAACAGCAATTTTATCGTGATTTCACTAAAATCCACCGTTTGGAACGTAAGAAACATGAATTTATCAGTTTGAATAGTTGAAAACAGCGTTTTTCTATGTTTTTGCAAGTTTAAAACAGCAATTTTATCGTCATTTCTCATAAATCGCCGTTTCGCACGAAAGAACCATGAATTTGTCAGTTTAAATAGTTCAAAACAGCGTTTTTCTATGTTTTTGCAAGCTTAAAACAGCAATTTTATCGTCATTTCTCATAAATCGCCGTTTCACACTAAAGAAACATGAATTTGTCAGTTTGAATAGTTCAAAACAACGTTTTTTCTATGTTTTTGCAAGTTTAAAACAGCAATTTTATCGTCATTTCTCATAAATCGCCGTTTCACACGAAAGAAACATGAATTTGTCAGTTTGAATAGTTCAAAACAGAGTTTTTCTTTGTTTTTTCAAGTTTAAAACAGCAATTTTATCGTCATTTCTCATATATCGCCGTTTCACACGAAAGAAACATGAATTTGTCAGTTTGAATAGGCAAAACAGCGTTTAACCTATGTTTTTGCAAGTTTAAAACAGCAATTTTATCGTCATTTCCCATAAATCGCCGTTTCGCACGAAAGAAACATGAATTTGTCAGTTTGAATAGTTCAAAACAGCGTTTTTCTATGTTTTTACAAGTTTAAAACAGCAATTTTTTCGCAATTTCTCATAAATCGCCGTTTCGCACGGAAGAAACATTATTTTGTCAGTTTGAATAGTTGAAAACAGCGTTTTTCAATGTTTTTGCAAGTTTAAAACAGCAATTTTATCGTGATTTCACTAAAATCCACCGTTTGGAACGTAAGCAACATGAATTTATCAGTTTGAATAGTTGAAAACAGCGTTTTTCTATGTTTTTGCAAGTTTAAAACAGCAATTTTATCGTCATTTCTCATAAATCGCCGTTTCGCACGAAAGAAACATGAATTTGTCAGTTTGAATAGTTCAAAACAGCGTTTTTCTATGTTTTTGCAAGTTTAAAACAGCAATTTTATCGTGATTTTACAAAAATCCACCGTTTCGAACGTAAGAAACATGAATTTGTCAGTTTGAATAGTTGAAAACAGCGTTTTTCTATGTTTTTGCAAGTTTAAAACAGCAATTTTATCGTCATTTCTCATAAATCGCCGTTTCGCACGAAAGAAACATGAATTTGTCAGTTTGAATAGTTCATAACAGCGTTTTTCTATGTTTTTGCAAGATTAAAACAGCAATTTTATCGTCATTTCTCATAAATCGCCGTTTCACACGAAAGAATCATGAATTTGTCAGTTTGAATAGTTCAAAACAGCGTTTTTCTATGTTTTTGCAAGTTTAAAACAGCAATTTTATCGGCATTTCTCATAAATCGCCGTTTCACAAGAAAGAAACATGAATTTGTCAGTTTGAATAGTTCAAAACAGCGTTTTTCTATGTTTTTGCAAGCTTAAAACAGCAATTTTATCGTCATTTCTCATAAATCGCCGTTTCACACGAAAGAAACATGAATTTGTCAGTTTGAATAGTTCAAAACAACGTTTTTCTATGTTTTTGCAAGTTTAAAACAGCAATTTTATCGTCATTTCTCATAAATCGCCGTTTCACACGAAAGAAACATGAATTTGTCAGTTGAATAGTTCAAAACAGCGTTTTTCTATGTTTTTGCAAGTTTAAAACAGCAATTTTAACGTCATTTCTCATAAATCGCCGTTTCACACGAAAGAAACATGAATTTGTCAGTTTGAATAGTTCAAAACAGCGTTTTTCTATGTTTTTGCAAGTTTAAAACAGCAATTTTATCGTCATTTATCATAAATCGCCGTTTCGCACTAAAGAAACATGAATTTGTCAGTTTAAGTAGTTCAAAACAGCGTTTTTCTATGTTTTTGCAAGTTTAAAACAGCAATTTTATCGTCATTTCTCATAAATCGCCGTTTCACACGAAAGAAACATGAATTTGTCAGTTTGAATAGTTCAAAACAGCGTTTTTCTATGTTTTTTCAAGTTTAAAACAGCAATTTTATCGTAATTTCTCATAAATCGCCGTTTCGCACGGAAGAAACATGAATTTGTCAGTTTGAATAGTTAAAAACAGCGTTTTTCAATGTTTTTGCAAGTTTAAAACAGCAATTTTATCGTGATTTCACAAAAATCCACCGTTTCCAACGTAAAAGCATGAATTTATCAGTTTGAATAGTTCAAAACAGCGTTTTTCTATGTTTTTGCAAGTTTAAAACAGCAATTTTATCGTCATTTCTCATAAATCGCCGTTTCGCACAAAAGAAACATGAATTTGTCAGTTTGAATAGTTCAAAACGGCGTTTTTCCATGTTTTTGCAAGTTTAAAACAGCAATTTTATCGTCATTTCTCATAAATCGCCGTTTCACACGAAAGAAACATGAATTTGTGAGTTTGAATAGTTCAAAACAGCGTTTTTCTATGTTTTTGCAAGTTTAAAACAGCAATTTTATCGTCATTTATCATAAATCGCCGTTTCGCACGAAAGAAACATGAATTTGTCAGTTTGAGTAGTTCAAAACAGCGTTTTTCTATGTTTTTGCAAGTTTAAAACAGCAATTTTATCGTCATTTCTCAAAAATCGCCGTTTCACACGAAAGAAACATGAATTTGTCAGTTTGAATAGTTCAAAACAGCGTTTTTCTATGTTTTTGCAAGTTTAAAACAGCAATTTTATCGTCATTTCTCATAAATCGCCGTTTCACACGAAAGAAACATGAATTTGTCAGTTTGAATAGTTCAAAACAGCGTTTTTCTATGTTTTTTCAAGTTTATAACAGCAATTTTATAGTAATTTCTCATAAATCGCCGTTTCGCACGGAAGAAACATGAATTTGTCAGTTTGAATAGTTCAAAACAGCGTTTTTCTATGTTTTTGCAAGCTTAAAACAGCAATTTTATCGTCATTTCTCATAAATCGCCGTTTCACACGAAAGAAACATGAATTTGTCAGTTTGAGTAGTTCAAAACAGCGTTTTTCTATGTTTTTGCAAGTTTAAAACAGCAATTTTATCGTGATTTCACAAAAATCCACCGTATCGAACGTAAGAAACATGAATTTATCAGTTTGAATAGTTGAAAACAGCGTTTTTCTATGTTTTTGCAAGTTTAAAACAGCAATTTTATCGTCATTTCTCATAAATCGCCGTTTCGCACGAAAGAAACATGAATTTGTCAGTTTGAATAGTTCAAAACAGCGTTTTTCTATGTTTTTGCAAGTTTAAAACAGCAATTTTATCGCAATTTCTCATAAATCGCCGTTTCGCACGGAAGAAACATGATTTTGTCAGTTTGAATAGTTGAAAACAGCGTTTTTCAATGTTTTTGCAAGTTTAAAACAGCAATTTTATCGTGATTTCACTAAAATCCACCGTTTGGAACGTAAGCAACATGAATTTATCAGTTTGAATAGTTGAAAACAGCGTTTTTCTATGTTTTTGCAAGTTTAAAACAGCAATTTTATCGTCATTTCTCATAAATCGCCGTTTCGCACGAAAGAAACATGAATTTGTCAGTTTGAATAGTTCAAAACAGCGTTTTTCTATGTTTTTGCAAGTTTAAAACAGCAATTTTATCGTGATTTCACAAAAATCCACCGTTTCGAACGTAAGAAACATGAATTTATCAGTTTGAATAGTTGAAAACAGCGTTTTTCTATGTTTTTGCAAGTTTAAAACAGCAATTTTATCGCAATTTCTCATAAATCGCCGTTTCGCACGGAAGAAACATGATTTTGTCAGTTTGAATAGTTGAAAACAGCGTTTTTCAAAGTTTTTGCAAGTTTAAAACAGCAATTTTATCGTGATTTCACTAAAATCCACCGTTTGGAACGTAAGAAACATGAATTTATCAGTTTGAATAGTTGAAAACAGCGTTTTTCTATGTTTTTGCAAGTTTAAAACAGCAATTTTATCGTCATTTCTCATAAATCGCCGTTTCGCACGAAAGAAACATGAATTTGTCAGTTTGAATAGTTCAAAACAGCGTTTTTCTATGTTTTTGCAAGTTTAAAACAGCAATTTTATCGTGATTTCACAAAAATCCACCGTTTCGAACGTAAGAAACATGAATTTGTCAGTTTGAATAGTTCAAAACAGCGTTTTTCTATGTTTTTGCAAGTTTAAAACAGCAATTTTATCGTAATTTCTCATAAATCGCCGTTTCGCACGGAAGAAACATGAATTTGTCAGTTTGAATAGTTCAAAACAGCGTTTTTCAATGTTTTTGCAAGTTTAAAACAGCAATTTTATAGTAATTTCTCATAAATCGCCGTTTCGCACGGAAGAAACATGAATTTGTCAGTTTGAATAGTTCAAAACAGCGTTTTTCTATGTTTTTGCAAGTTTAAAACAGCAATTTTATCGTGATTTCACAAAAATCCACCGTTTCGAACGTAAGAAACATGAATTTATCAGTTTGATTAGTTGAAAACAGCGTTTTTCTATGTTTTTGCAAGTTTAAAACAGCAATTTTATCGTCATTTCTCATAAATCGCCGTTTCGCACGAAAGAAACATAAATTTGTCAGTTTTAATAGTTCAAAACAGTGTTTTTCTATGTTTTTGCAAGTTTAAAACAGCAATTTTATCGCAATTTCTCATAAATCGCCGTTTCGCACGGAAGAAACATGATTTTGTCAGTTTGAATAGTTGAAAACAGCGTTTTTCAAAGTTTTTGCAAGTTTAAAACAGCAATTTTATCGTGATTTCACTAAAATCCACCGTTTGGAACGTAAGAAACATGAATTTATCAGTTTGAATAGTTGAAAACAGCGTTTTTCTATGTTTTTGCAAGTTTAAAACAGCAATTTTATCGTCATTTCTCATAAATCGCCGTTTCGCACGAAAGAAACATGAATTTGTCAGTTTGAATAGTTCCAAACAGCGTTTTTCTATGTTTTTGCAAGCTTAAAACAGCAATTTTATCGTCATTTCTCATAAATCGCCGTTTCACACGAAAGAAACATGAATTTGTCAGTTTGAATAGTTCAAAACAACGTTTTTCTATGTTTTTGCAAGTTTAAAACAGCAATTTTATCGTCATTTCTCATAAATCGCCGTTTCACACGAAAGAAACATGAATTTGTCAGTTTGAATAGTTCAAAACAGAGTTTTTCTTTGTTTTTTCAAGTTTAAAACAGCAATTTTATCGTCATTTCTCATAAATCGCCGTTTCACACGAAAGAAACATGAATTTGTCAGTTTGAATAGTTCAAAACAGCGTTTTTCTATGTTTTTGCAAGTTTAAAACATAAATTTTATCGTAATTTCTCATAAATCGCCGTTTCGATCGGAAGAAACATGAATTTGTCAGTTTGAATAGTTCAAAACAGCGTTTTTCAATGTTTTTGCAAGTTTAAAACAGCAATTTTATAGTAATTTATCATAAATCGCCGTTTCGCACGGAAGAAACATGAATTTGTCAGTTTTAGTAGTTCAAAACAGCGTTTTTCTATGTTTTTGCAAGTTTAAAACAGCAATTTTATCGTGATTTCACAAAAATCCACCGATTCGAACGTAAGAAACATGAATTTATCAGTTTGAATAGTTGAAAACAGCGTTTTTCTATGTTTTTGCAAGTTTAAAACAGCAATTTTATCGTCATTTCTCATAAATCGCCGTTCGCACGAAAGAAACATAAATTTGTCAGTTTTAATAGTTCAAAACAGCGTTTTTCTATGTTTTTGCAAGTTTAAAACAGCAATTTTATCGCAATTTCTCATAAATCGCCGTTTCGCACGGAAGAAACATGATTTTGTCAGTTTGAATAGTTGAAAACAGCGTTTTTCAATGTTTTTGCAAGTTTAAAACAGCAATTTTATCGTGATTTCACTAAAATCCACCGTTTGGAACGTAAGAAACATGAATTTATCAGTTTGAATAGTTGAAAACAGCGTTTTTCTATGTTTTTGCAAGTTTAAAACAGCAATTTTATCGTCATTTCTCATAAATCGCCGTTTCGCACGAAAGAAACATGAATTTGTCAGTTTAAATAGTTCAAAACAGCGTTTTTCTATGTTTTTGCAAGCTTAAAACAGCAATTTTATCGTCATTTCTCATAAATCGCCGTTTCACACTAAAGAAACATGAATTTGTCAGTTTGAATAGTTCAAAACAACGTTTTTCTATGTTTTTGCAAGTTTAAAACAGCAATTTTATCGTCATTTCTCATAAATCGCCGTTTCACACGAAAGAAACATGAATTTGTCAGTTTGAATAGTTCAAAACAGAGTTTTTCTTTGTTTTTTCAAGTTTAAAACAGCAATTTTATCGTCATTTCTCATATATCGCCGTTTCACACAAAAGAAACATGAATTTGTCAGTTTGAATAGGCAAAACAGCGTTTAACCTATGTTTTTGCAAGTTTAAAACAGCAATTTTATCGTCATTTCCCATAAATCGCCGTTTCGCACGAAAGAAACATGAATTTGTCAGTTTGAATAGTTCAAAACAGCGTTTTTCTATGTTTTTACAAGTTTAAAACAGCAATTTTTTCGCAATTTCTCATAAATCGCCGTTTCGCACGGAAGAAACATTATTTTGTCATTTTGAATAGTTGAAAACAGCGTTTTTCAATGTTTTTGCAAGTTTAAAACAGCAATTTTATCGTGATTTCACTAAAATCCACCGTTTGGAACGTAAGCAACATGAATTTATCAGTTTTAATAGTTGAAAACAGCGTTTTTCTATGTTTTTGCAAGTTTAAAACAGCAATTTTATCGTCATTTCTCATAAATCGCCGTTTCGCACGAAAGAAACATGAATTTGTCAGTTTGAATAGTTCAAAACAGCGTTTTTCTATGTTTTTGCAAGTTTAAAACAGCAATTTTATCGTGATTTTACAAAAATTCACCGTTTCGAACGTAAGAAACATGAATTTATCAGTTTGAATAGTTGAAAACAGCGTTTTTCTATCTTTTTGCAAGTTTAAAACAGCAATTTTATCGTCATTTCTCATAAATCGCCGTTTCGCACGAAAGAAACATGAATTTGTCAGTTTGAATAGTTCATAACAGCGTTTTTCTATGTTTTTGCAAGATTAAAACAGCAGTTTTATCGTCATTTCTCATAAATCGCCGTTTCACACGAAAGAATCATGAATTTGTCAGTTTGAATAGTTCAAAACAGCGTTTTTCTATGTTTTTGCAAGTTTAAAACAGCAATTTTATCGTCATTTCTCATAAATCGCCGTTTCACAAGAAAGAAACATGAATTTGTCAGTTTGAATAGTTCAAAACAGCGTTTTTCTATGTTTTTGCAAGCTTAAAACAGCAATTTTATCGTCATTTCTCATAAATCGCCGTTTCACACGAAAGAAACATGAATTTGTCAGTTTGAATAGTTCAAAACAACGTTTTTCTATGTTTTTGCAAGTTTAAAACAGCAATTTTATCGTCATTTCTCATAAATCGCCGTTTCACACGAAAGAAACATGAATTTGTCAGTTTGAATAGTTCAAAACAGCGTTTTTCTATGTTTTTGCAAGTTTAAAACAGCAATTTTAACGTCATTTCTCATAAATCGCCGTTTCACACGAAAGAAACATGAATTTGTCAGTTTGAATAGTTCAAAACAGCGTTTTTCTATGTTTTTGCAAGTTTAAAACAGCAATTTTATCGTCATTTATCATAAATCGCCGTTTCGCACGAAAGAAACATGTATTTGTCAGTTTGAGTAGTTCAAAACAGCGTTTTTCTATGTTTTTGCAAGTTTAAAACAGCAATTTTATCGTCATTTCTCATAAATCGCCGTTTCACACGAAAGAAACATGAATTTGTCAGTTTGAATAGTTCAAAACAGCGTTTTTCTATGTTTTTTCAAGTTTAAAACAGCAATTTTATCGTAATTTCTCATAAATCGCCGTTTCGCACGGAAGAAACATGAATTTGTCAGTTTGAATAGTTAAAAACAGCGTTTTTCAATGTTTTTGCAAGTTTAAAACAGCAATTTTATCGTGATTTCACAAAAATCCACCGTTTCCAACGTAAAAGCATGAATTTATCAGTTTGAATAGTTCAAAACAGCGTTTTTCTATGTTTTTGCAAGTTTAAAACAGCAATTTTATCGTCATTTCTCATAAATCGCCGTTTCGCACAAAAGAAACATGAATTTGTCAGTTTGAATAGTTCAAAACAGCGTTTTTCCATGTTTTTGCAAGTTTAAAACAGCAATTTTATCGTCATTTCTCATAAATCGCCGTTTCACACGAAAGAAACATGAATTTGTGAGTTTGAATAGTTCAAAACAGCGTTTTTCTATGTTTTTGCAAGTTTAAAACAGCAATTTTATCGTCATTTATCATAAATCGCCGTTTCGCACGAAAGAAACATGAATTTGTCAGTTTGAGTAGTTCAAAACAGCGTTTTTCTATGTTTTTGCAAGTTTAAAACAGCAATTTTATCGTCATTTCTCATAAATCGCCGTTTCACACGAAAGAAACATGAATTTGTCAGTTTGAATAGTTCAAAACAGCGTTTTTCTATGTTTTTTGAAGTTTAAAACAGCAATTTTATCGTCATTTCTCATAAATCGCCGTTTCACACGAAAGAAACATGAATTTGTCAGTTTGAGTAGTTCAAAACAGCGTTTTTCTATGTTTTTGCAAGTTTAAAACAGCAATTTTATCGTGATTTCACAAAAATCCACCGTATCGAACGTAAGAAACATGAATTTATCAGTTTGAATAGTTGAAAACAGCGTTTTTCTATGTTTTTGCAAGTTTAAAACAGCAATTTTATCGTCATTTCCCATAAATCGCCGTTTCGCACGAAAGAAACATGAATTTGTCAGTTTGAATAGTTCAAAACAGCGTTTTTCTATGTTTTTGCAAGTTTAAAACAGCAATTTTATCGCAATTTCTCATAAATCGCCGTTTCGCACGGAAGAAACATGATTTTGTCAGTTTGAATAGTTGAAAACAGCGTTTTTCAATGCTTTTGCAAGTTTAAAACAGCAATTTTATCGTGATTTCACTAAAATCCACCGTTTGGAACGTAAGCAACATGAATTTATCAGTTTGAATAGTTGAAAACAGCGTTTTTCTATGTTTTTGCAAGTTTAAAACAGCAATTTTATCGTCATTTCTCATAAATCGCCGTTTCGCACGAAAGAAACATGAATTTGTCAGTTTGAATAGTTCAAAACAGCGTTTTTCTATGTTTTTGCAAGTTTAAAACAGCAATTTTATCGTGATTTCACAAAAATCCACCGTTTCGAACGTAAGAAACATGAATTTATCAGTTTGAATAGTTAAAAACAGCGTTTTTCTATGTTTTTGCAAGTTTAAAACAGCAATTTTATCGCAATTTCTCATAAATCGCCGTTTCGCACGGAAGAAACATGATTTTGTTAGTTTGAATAGTTGAAAACAGAGTTTTTCAATGTTTTTGCAAGTATAAAACAGCAATTTTATCGTGATTTCACTAAAATCCACCGTTTGGAACGTAAGCAACATGAATTTATCAGTTTGAATAATTGAAAACAGCGTTTTTCTATGTTTTTGCAAGTTTAAAACAGCAATTTTATCGTCATTTCTCATAAATCGCCGTTTCGCACGAAAGAAACATGAATTTGTCAGTTTGAATAGTTCAAAACAGCGTTTTTCTATGTTTTTGCAAGTTTAAAACAGCAATTTTATCGTGATTTCACAAAAATCCACCGTTTCGAACGTAAGAAACATGAATTTATCAGTTTGAATAGTTGAAAACAGCGTTTTTCTATGTTTTTGCAAGTTTAAAACAGCAATTTTATAGTAATTTCTCATTAATCGCCGTTTCGCACGGAAGAAACATGAATTTGTCAGTTTGAGTAGTTCAAAACAGCGTTTTTCTATGTTTTTGCAAGTTTAAAACAGCAATTTTATCTTCATTTCTCATAAATCGCCGTTTCGCACGAAAGAAACATGAATTTGTCAGTTTGAATAGTTCAAAACAGCGTTTTTCTATGTTTTTGCAAGCTTAAAACAGCAATTTTATCTTCATTTCTCATAAATCGCCGTTTCGCACGAAAGAAACATGAATTTGTCAGTTTGAATAGTTCAAAACAGCGTTTTTCTATGTTTTTGCAAGCTTAAAACAGCAATTTTATCGTGATTTCTCATAAATCGCCGTTTCGCACGAAAGAAACATGAATTTGTCAGTTTGAATAGTTCAAAACAGCGTTTTTCAATGTTTTTGCAAGTTTAAAACAGCAATTTTATCGTGATTTCACTAAAATCCACCGTTTGGAACGTAAGCAACATGAATTTATCAGTTTGAATAGTTGAAAACAGCGTTTTTCTATGTTTTTGCAAGTTTAAAACAGCAATTTTATCGTCATTTCTCATAAATCGCCGTTTCGCACGAAAGAAACATGAATTTGTCAGTTTGAATAATTCAAAACAGCGTTTTTCTATGTTTTTGCAAGCTTAAAACAGCAATTTTTTCGTCATTTCTCATAAATCGCCGTTTCACACGAAAGAAACATGAATTTGTCAGTTTGAATAGTTCAAAACAACGTTTTTCTATGTTTTTGCAAGTTTAAAACAGCAATTTTATCGTCATTTCTCACAAATCGCCGTTTCACACGAAAGAAACATGAATTTGTCAGTTTGAATAGTTCAAAACAGAGTTTTTCTATGTTTTTGCAAGTTTAAAACAGCAATTTTATCGTCATTTCTCATATATCGCCGTTTCACACGAAAGAAACATGAATTTGTCAGTTTGAATAGGCAAAATAGCGTTTAACCTATGTTTTTGCAAGTTTAAAACAGCAATTTTATCGTCATTTCTCATAAATCGCCGTTTCACACGAAAGAAACATGAATTTGTCAGTTTGAATAGTTCAAAACAGCGTTTTTCCATGTTTTTGCAAGTTTAAAACAGCAATTTTATCGTCATTTATCATAAATCGCCGTTTCGCACGAAAGAAACATGAATTTGTCAGTTTGAATAGTTCAAAACAGAGTTTTTCTATGTTTTTGCAAGTTTAAAACAGCAATTTTATCGTCATTTCTCATATATCGCCGTTTCACACGAAAGAAACATGAATTTGTCAGTTTGAATAGGCAAAATAGCGTTTAACCTATGTTTTTGCAAGTTTAAAACAGCAATTTTATCGTCATTTCTCATAAATCGCCGTTTCACACGAAAGAAACATGAATTTGTCAGTTTGAATAGATCAAAACAGCGTTTTTCTATGTTTTTGCAAGTTTAAAACAGCAATTTTATCGTAATTTCTCATAAATCGCCGTTTCGCACGGAAGAAACATGAATTTGTCAGTTTGAATAGTTGAAAACAGCGTTTTTCAATGTTTTTGTAAGTTTAAAACAGCAATTTTATCGTGATGTCACAAAAATCCACCGTTTCCAACGTAAGAAACATGAATTTATCAGTTTGAGTACTTCAAAACAGCGTTTTTCTATGTTTTTGCAAGTTTAAAACAGCAATTTTATCGTGATTTCACAAAAATCCACCGTTTCGAACGTAAGAAACATGAATTTATCAGTTTGTATAGTTGAAAACAGCGTTTATCTATGTTTTTGCAAGTTTAAAACAGCAATTTTATCGTCATTTCTCATAAATCGCCGTTTCGCACGAAAGAATCATGAATTTGTCAGTTTGAATAGTTCAAAACAGCGTTTTTCTATGTTTTTGCAAGTTTAAAACAGCAATTTTATCGTCATTTCTCATAAATCGCCGTTTCACACGTAAGAAACATGAATTTGTCAGTTTGAATAGTTCAAAACAGTGTTTTTCTATGTTTTTGCAAGTTTAAAACAGCAATTTTATCGTCATTTCTCATAAATCGCCGTTTCACACGAAAGAAACATGAATTTGTCAGTTTGAATAGTTCAAAACAGCGTTTTTCTATGTTTTTGCAAGTTTAAAACAGCAATTTTATCGTAATTTCTCATAAATCGCCGTTTCGCACGGAAGAAACATGAATTTGTCAGTTTGAAAAGTTGAAAACAGCGTTTTTCAATGTTTTTGCAAGTTTAAAACAGCAATTTTATCGTGATTTCAAAAAAATCCACCGTTTGGAACGTAAGAAACATGAATTTATCAGTCTGAATAGTTGAAAACAGCGTTTTTTCATGTTTTTGCAAGTTTAAAACAGCAATTTTATCTTCATTTCTCATAAATCGCCGTTTCTCACGAAAGAAACATGAATTTGTCAGTTTGAATAGTTCAAAACAGCGATTTTCTATGTTTTTGTAAGTTTAAAACAGCAATTATATCGTCATTTCCCATAAATCGCCGTTTCACTTGTAAGAAACATGAATTTGTCAGTGAATAGTTCAAAACAGCGTTTTTCTATGTTTTTGCAAGTTTAAAACAGCAATTTTATCGTCATTTCTCATAAATCGCCGTTTCACACGAAAGAAACATGAATTTGTCAGTTTGAATAGTTCAAAACAGAGTTTTTCTATGTTTTTGCAAGTTTATAACAGCAATTTTATAGTAATTTCTCATAAATCGCCGTTTCGCACGGAAGAAATATGAATTTGTCAGTTTGAGTAGTTCAAAACAGCGTTTTTCTATGTTTTTGCAAGTTTAAAACAGCAATTTTATCGTGATTTCACAAAAATCCATCGTTTCGAACGTAAGAAAGATGAATTTATAAGTTGAATAGTTGAAAACAGCGTTTTTCTATGTTTTTGCAAGTTTAAAACAGCAATTTTATCGTCATTTCTCATAAATCGCCGTTTCGCACGAAAGAAACAAGAATTTGTCAGTTTGAATAGTTCAAAACAGCGTTTTTCTTTGTTTTTGCAAGTTTAAAACAGCAATTTTATCGTCATTTCTCATAAATCGCCGTTTCACACGTAAGAAACATGAATTTGTCAGTTTGAATAGTTCAAAACAGCGTTTTTCTATGTTTTTGCAAGCTAAAACAGCAATTTTATCGTTATTTCTCATATATCGCCGTTTCACACGAAAGAAACATGAATTTGTCAGTTTGAGTAGTTCAAAACAGCGTTTTTCTATGTTTTTGCAAGTTTATAACAGCAATTTTATAGTAATTTCTCATAAATCGCCGTTTCGCACGGAAGAAACATGAATTTGTCAGTTTGAGTAGTTCAAAACAGCGTTTTTCTATGTTTTTGCAAGTTTAAAACAGCAATTTTATCGTCATTTATTATAAATCGCCGTTTCGCACGAAAGAAACATGAATTTGTCAGTTTGAATAGTTCAAAACAGTGTTTTTCTATGTTTTTGCAAGTTTAAAACAGCAATTTTATCGTCATTTCTCATAAATCGCCGTTTCACACGAAAGAAACATGAATTTGTCAGTTTGAATAGTTCAAAACAGAGTTTTTCTATGTTTTTGCAAGTTTATAACAGCAATTTTATAGTAATTTCTCATAAATCGCCGTTTCGCACGGAAGAAATATGAATTTGTCAGTTTGAGTAGTTCAAAACAGCGTTTTTCTATGTTTTTGCAAGTTTAAAACAGCAATTTTATCGTGATTTCACAAAAATCCATCGTTTCGAACGTAAGAAAGATGAATTTATAAGTTGAATAGTTGAAAACAGCGTTTTTCTATGTTTTTGCAAGTTTAAAACAGCAATTTTATCGTCATTTCTCATAAATCGCCGTTTCGCACGAAAGAAACATGAATTTGTCAGTTTGAATAGTTCAAAACAGCGTTTTTTTATGTTTTTGCAAGTTTAAAACAGCAATTTTATCGTCATTTCTCATAAATCGCCGTTTCACACGTAAGAAACATGAATTTGTCAGTTTGAATAGTTCAAAACAGCGTTTTTCTATGTTTTTGCAAGCTAAAACAGCAATTTTATCGTTATTTCTCATATATCGCCGTTTCACACGAAAGAAACATGAATTTGTCAGTTTGAGTAGTTCAAAACAGCGTTTTTCTATGTTTTTGCAAGTTTATAACAGCAATTTTATCGTCATTTATTATAAATCGCCGTTTCGCACGAAAGAAACATGAATTTGTCAGTTTGAGTAGTTCAAAACAGCGTTTTTCTATGTTTTTGCAAGTTTAAAACAGCAATTTTATAGTAATTTCTCATAAATCGCCGTTTCGCACGGAAGAAACATGAATTTGTCAGTTTGAATAGTTCAAAACAGCGTTTTTCTATGTTTTTGCAAGCTTAAAACAGCAATTTTATCGTCATTTCTCATAAATCGCCGTTTCACACGAAAGAAACATGAATTTGTCAGTTTGAGTAGTTCAAAACAGCGTTTTTCTATGTTTTTGCAAGTTTAAAACAGCAATTTTATCGTGATTTCACAAAAATCCACCGTATCGAACGTAAGAAACATGAATTTATCAGTTTGAATAGTTGAAAACAGCGTTTTTCTATGTTTTTGCAAGTTTAAAACAGCAATTTTATCGTCATTTCTCATAAATCGCCGTTTCGCACGAAAGAAACATGAATTTGTCAGTTTGAATAGTTCAAAACAGCGTTTTTCTATGTTTTTGCAAGTTTAAAACAGCAATTTTATCGCAATTTCTCATAAATCGCCGTTTCGCACGGAAGAAACATGATTTTGTCAGTTTGAATAGTTGAAAACAGCGTTTTTCAATGTTTTTGCAAGTTTAAAACAGCAATTTTATCGTGATTTCACTAAAATCCACCGTTTGGAACGTAAGCAACATGAATTTATCAGTTTGAATAGTTGAAAACAGCGTTTTTCTATGTTTTTGCAAGTTTAAAACAGCAATTTTATCGTCATTTCTCATAAATCGCCGTTTCGCACGAAAGAAACATGAATTTGTCAGTTTGAATAGTTCAAAACAGCGTTTTTCTATGTTTTTGCAAGTTTAAAACAGCAATTTTATCGTGATTTCACAAAAATCCACCGTTTCGAACGTAAGAAACATGAATTTATCAGTTTGAATAGTTGAAAACAGCGTTTTTCTATGTTTTTGCAAGTTTAAAACAGCAATTTTATCGCAATTTCTCATAAATCGCCGTTTCGCACGGAAGAAACATGATTTTGTCAGTTTGAATAGTTGAAAACAGCGTTTTTCAAAGTTTTTGCAAGTTTAAAACAGCAATTTTATCGTGATTTCACTAAAATCCACCGTTTGGAACGTAAGAAACATGAATTTATCAGTTTGAATAGTTGAAAACAGCGTTTTTCTATGTTTTTGCAAGTTTAAAACAGCAATTTTATCGTCATTTCTCATAAATCGCCGTTTCGCACGAAAGAAACATGAATTTGTCAGTTTGAATAGTTCAAAACAGCGTTTTTCTATGTTTTTGCAAGTTTAAAACAGCAATTTTATCGTGATTTCACAAAAATCCACCGTTTCGAACGTAAGAAACATGAATTTGTCAGTTTGAATAGTTCAAAACAGCGTTTTTCTATGTTTTTGCAAGTTTAAAACAGCAATTTTATCGTAATTTCTCATAAATCGCCGTTTCGCACGGAAGAAACATGAATTTGTCAGTTTGAATAGTTCAAAACAGCGTTTTTCAATGTTTTTGCAAGTTTAAAACAGCAATTTTATAGTAATTTCTCATAAATCGCCGTTTCGCACGGAAGAAACATGAATTTGTCAGTTTGAATAGTTCAAAACAGCGTTTTTCTATGTTTTTGCAAGTTTAAAACAGCAATTTTATCGTGATTTCACAAAAATCCACCGTTTCGAACGTAAGAAACATGAATTTATCAGTTTGAATAGTTGAAAACAGCGTTTTTCTATGTTTTTGCAAGTTTAAAACAGCAATTTTATCGTCATTTCTCATAAATCGCCGTTTCGCACGAAAGAAACATAAATTTGTCAGTTTTAATAGTTCAAAACAGTGTTTTTCTATGTTTTTGCAAGTTTAAAACAGCAATTTTATCGCAATTTCTCATAAATCGCCGTTTCGCACGGAAGAAACATGATTTTGTCAGTTTGAATAGTTGAAAACAGCGTTTTTCAAAGTTTTTGCAAGTTTAAAACAGCAATTTTATCGTGATTTCACTAAAATCCACCGTTTGGAACGTAAGAAACATGAATTTATCAGTTTGAATAGTTGAAAACAGCGTTTTTCTATGTTTTTGCAAGTTTAAAACAGCAATTTTATCGTCATTTCTCATAAATCGCCGTTTCGCACGAAAGAAACATAAATTTGTCAGTTTTAATAGTTCAAAACAGCGTTTTTCTATGTTTTTGCAAGTTTAAAACAGCAATTTTATCGCAATTTCTCATAAATCGCCGTTTCGCACGAAAGAAACATGATTTTGTCAGTTTGAATAGTTGAAAACAGCGTTTTTCAATGTTTTTGCAAGTTTAAAACAGCAATTTTATCGTGATTTCACTAAAATCCACCGTTTGGAACGTAAGAAACATGAATTTATCAGTTTGAATAGTTGAAAACAGCGTTTTTCTATGTTTTTGCAAGTTTAAAACAGCAATTTTATCGTCATTTCTCATAAATCGCCGTTTCGCACGAAAGAAACATGAATTTGTCAGTTTAAATAGTTCAAAACAGCGTTTTTCTATGTTTTTGCAAGCTTAAAACAGCAATTTTATCGTCATTTCTCATAAATCGCCGTTTCAGACTAAAGAAACATGAATTTGTCAGTTTGAATAGTTCAAAACAACGTTTTTCTATGTTTTTGCAAGTTTAAAACAGCAATTTTATCGTCATTTCTCATAAATCGCCGTTTCACACGAAAGAAACATGAATTTGTCAGTTTGAATAGTTCAAAACAGAGTTTTTCTTTGTTTTTTCAAGTTTAAAACAGCAATTTTATCGTCATTTCTCATATATCGCCGTTTCACACGAAAGAAACATGAATTTGTCAGTTTGAATAGGCAAAACAGCGTTTAACCTATGTTTTTGCAAGTTTAAAACAGCAATTTTATCGTCATTTCCCATAAATCGCCGTTTCGCACGAAGGAAACATGAATTTGTCAGTTTGAATAGTTCAAAACAGCGTTTTTCTATGTTTTTACAAGTTTAAAACAGCAATTTTTTCGCAATTTCTCATAAATCGCCGTTTCGCACGGAAGAAACATTATTTTGTCAGTTTGAATAGTTGAAAACAGCGTTTTTCAATGTTTTTGCAAGTTTAAAACAGCAATTTTATCGTGATTTCACTAAAATCCACCGTTTGGAACGTAAGCAACATGAATTTATCAGTTTGAATAGTTGAAAACAGCGTTTTTCTATGTTTTTGCAAGTTTAAAACAGCAATTTTATCGTCATTTCTCATAAATCGCCGTTTCGCACGAAAGAAACATGAATTTGTCAGTTTGAATAGTTCAAAACAGCGTTTTTCTATGTTTTTGCAAGTTTAAAACAGCAATTTTATCGTGATTTTACAAAAATCCACCGTTTCGAACGTAAGAAACATGAATTTATCAGTTTGAATAGTTGAAAACAGCGTTTTTCTATGTTTTTGCAAGTTTAAAACAGCAATTTTATCGTCATTTCTCATAAATCGCCGTTTCGCACGAAAGAAACATGAATTTGTCAGTTTGAATAGTTCATAACAGCGTTTTTCTATGTTTTTGCAAGATTAAAACAGCAATTTTATCGTCATTTCTCATAAATCGCCGTTTCACACGAAAGAATCATGAATTTGTCAGTTTGAATAGTTCAAAACAGCGTTTTTCTATGTTTTTGCAAGTTTAAAACAGCAATTTTATCGTCATTTCTCATAAATCGCCGTTTCACAAGAAAGAAACATGAATTTGTCAGTTTGAATAGTTCAAAACAGCGTTTTTTCTATGTTTTTGCAAGCTTAAAACAGCAATTTTATCGTCATTTCTCATAAATCGCCGTTTCACACGAAAGAAACATGAATTTGTCAGTTTGAATAGTTCAAAACAACGTTTTTCTATGTTTTTGCAAGTTTAAAACAGCAATTTTATCGTCATTTATCATAAATCGCCGTTTCACACGAAAGAAACATGAATTTGTCAGTTTGAATAGTTCAAAACAGCGTTTTTCTATGTTTTTGCAAGTTTAAAACAGCAATTTTAACGTCATTTCTCATAAATCGCCGTTTCACACGAAAGAAACATGAATTTGTCAGTTTGAATAGTTCAAAACAGCGTTTTTCTATGTTTTTGCAAGTTTAAAACAGCAATTTTATCGTCATTTATCATAAATCGCCGTTTCGCACGAAAGAAACATGTATTTGTCAGTTTGAGTAGTTCAAAACAGCGTTTTTCTATGTTTTTGCAAGTTTAAAACAGCAATTTTATCGTCATTTCTCATAAATCGCCGTTTCACACGAAAGAAACATGAATTTGTCAGTTTGAATAGTTCAAAACAGCGTTTTTCTATGTTTTTTCAAGTTTAAAACAGCAATTTTATCGTAATTTCTCATAAATCGCCGTTTCGCACGGAAGAAACATGAATTTGTCAGTTTGAATAGTTAAAAACAGCGTTTTTCAATGTTTTTGCAAGTTTAAAACAGCAATTTTATCGTGATTTCACAAAAATCCACCGTTTCCAACGTAAAAGCATGAATTTATCAGTTTGAATAGTTCAAAACAGCGTTTTTCTATGTTTTTGCAAGTTTAAAACAGCAATTTTATCGTCATTTCTCATAAATCGCCGTTTCGCACAAAAGAAACATGAATTTGTCAGTTTGAATAGTTCAAAACAGCGTTTTTCCATGTTTTTGCAAGTTTAAAACAGCAATTTTATCGTCATTTCTCATAAATCGCCGTTTCACACGAAAGAAACATGAATTTGTGAGTTTGAATAGTTCAAAACAGCGTTTTTCTATGTTTTTGCAAGTTTAAAACAGCAATTTTATCGTCATTTATCATAAATCGCCGTTTCGCACGAAAGAAACATGAATTTGTCAGTTTGAGTAGTTCAAAACAGCGTTTTTCTATGTTTTTGCAAGTTTAAAACAGCAATTTTATCGTCATTTCTCATAAATCGCCGTTTCACACGAAAGAAACATGAATTTGTCAGTTTTAATAGTTCAAAACAGCGTTTTTTCTATGTTTTTTCAAGTTTATAACAGCAATTTTATAGTAATTTCTCATAAATCGCCGTTCGCACGGAAGAAACATGAATTTGTCAGTTTGAATAGTTCAAAACAGCGTTTTTCTATGTTTTTGCAAGCTTAAAACAGCAATTTTATCGTCATTTCTCATAAATCGCCGTTTCACACGAAAGAAACATGAATTTGTCAGTTTGAGTAGTTCAAAACAGCGTTTTTCTATGTTTTTTGCAAGTTTAAAACAGCAATTTTATCGTGATTTCACAAAAATCCACCGTATCGAACGTAAGAAACATGAATTTATCAGTTTGAATAGTTGAAAACAGCGTTTTTCTATGTTTTTGCAAGTTTAAAACAGCAATTTTATCGTCATTTCTCATAAATCGCCGTTTCGCACGAAAGAAACATGAATTTGTCAGTTTGAATAGTTCAAAACAGCGTTTTTCTATGTTTTTGCAAGTTTAAAACAGCAATTTTATCGCAATTTCTCATAAATCGCCGTTTCGCACGGAAGAAACATGATTTTGTCAGTTTGAATAGTTGAAAACAGCGTTTTTCAATGTTTTTGCAAGTTTAAAACAGCAATTTTATCGTGATTTCACTAAAATCCACCGTTTGGAACGTAAGCAACATGAATTTATCAGTTTGAATAGTTGAAAACAGCGTTTTTCTATGTTTTTGCAAGTTTAAAACAGCAATTTTATCGTCATTTCTCATAAATCGCCGTTTCGCACGAAAGAAACATGAATTTGTCAGTTTGAATAGTTCAAAACAGCGTTTTTCTATGTTTTTGCAAGTTTAAAACAGCAATTTTATCGTGATTTCACAAAAATCCACCGTTTCGAACGTAAGAAACATGAATTTATCAGTTTGAATAGTTGAAAACAGCGTTTAACCTATGTTTTTGCAAGTTTAAAACAGCAATTTTATCGCAATTTCTCATAAATCGCCGTTTCGCACGGAAGAAACATGATTTTGTTAGTTTGAATAGTTGAAAACAGAGTTTTTTCAATGTTTTTGCAAGTATAAAACAGCAATTTTATCGTGATTTCACTAAAATCCACCGTTTGGAACGTAAGCAACATGAATTTATCAGTTTGAATAATTGAAAACAGCGTTTTTCTATGTTTTTGCAAGTTTAAAACAGCAATTTTATCGTCATTTCTCATAAATCGCCGTTTCGCACGAAAGAAACATGAATTTGTCAGTTTGAATAGTTCAAACAGCGTTTTTCTATGTTTTTGCAAGTTTAAAACAGCAATTTTATCGTGATTTCACAAAAATCCACCGTTTCGAACGTAAGAAACATGAATTTATCAGTTTGAATAGTTGAAAACAGCGTTTTTCTATGTTTTTGCAAGTTTAAAACAGCAATTTTATCGTAATTTCTCATAAATCGCCGTTTCGCACGGAAGAAACATGAATTTGTCAGTTTGAATAGTTGAAAACAGCGTTTTTCAATGTTTTTGTAAGTTTAAAACAGCAATTTTATCGTGATGTCACAAAAATCCACCGTTTCCAACGTAAGAAACATGAATTTATCAGTTTGAGTACTTCAAAACAGCGTTTTTCTATGTTTTTGCAAGTTTAAAACAGCAATTTTATCGTGATTTCACAAAAATCCACCGTTTCGAACGTAAGAAACATGAATTTATCAGTTTGAATAGTTGAAAACAGCGTTTATCTATGTTTTTGCAAGTTTAAAACAGCAATTTTATCGTCATTTCTCATAAATAGCCGTTTCGCACGAAAGAATCATGAATTTGTCAGTTTGAATAGTTCAAAACAGCGTTTTTCTATGTTTTTGCAAGTTTAAAACAGCAATTTTATCGTCATTTCTCATAAATCGCCGTTTCACACGTAAGAAACATGAATTTGTCAGTTTGAATAGTTCAAAACAGTGTTTTTCTATGTTTTTGCAAGTTTAAAACAGCAATTTTATCGTCATTTCTCATAAATCGCCGTTTCACACGAAAGAAACATGAATTTGTCAGTTTGAATAGTTCAAAACAGAGTTTTTCTATGTTTTTGCAAGTTTATAACAGCAATTTTATAGTAATTTCTCATAAATCGCCGTTTCGCACGGAAGAAATATGAATTTGTCAGTTTGAGTAGTTCAAAACAGCGTTTTTCTATGTTTTTGCAAGTTTAAAACAGCAATTTTATCGTGATTTCACAAAAATCCATCGTTTCGAACGTAAGAAAGATGAATTTATAAGTTGAATAGTTGAAAACAGCGTTTTTCTATGTTTTTGCAAGTTTAAAACAGCAATTTTATCGTCATTTCTCATAAATCGCCGTTTCGCACGAAAGAAACATGAATTTGTCAGTTTGAATAGTTCAAAACAGCGTTTTTTTTATGTTTTTGCAAGTTTAAAAACAGCAATTTTATCGTCATTTCTCATAAATCGCCGTTTCACACGTAAGAAACATGAATTTGTCAGTTTGAATAGTTCAAAACAGCGTTTTTCTATGTTTTTGCAAGCTAAAACAGCAATTTTATCGTTATTTCTCATATATCGCCGTTTCACACGAAAGAAACATGAATTTGTCAGTTTGAGTAGTTCAAAACAGCGTTTTTCTATGTTTTTGCAAGTTTATAACAGCAATTTTATAGTAATTTCTCATAAATCGCCGTTTCGCACGGAAGAAACATGAATTTGTCAGTTTGAGTAGTTCAAAACAGCGTTTTTCTATGTTTTTGCAAGTTTAAAACAGCAATTTTATCGTCATTTATCATAAATCGCCGTTTCGCACGAAAGAAACATGAATTTGTCAGTTTGAGTAGTTCAAAACATCGTTTTTCTATGTTTTTGCAAGTTTAAAACAGCAATTTTATCGTCATTTCTCATAAATCGCCGTTTCACACGAAAGAAACATGAATTTGTCAGTTTGAATAGTTAAAAACAGCGTTTTTCTATGTTTTTGCAAGTTTAAAACAGCAATTTTATCGTAATTTCTCATAAATCGCCGTTTCGCACGGAAGAAACATGAATTTGTCAGTTTGAATAGTTGAAAACAGCGTTTTTCAATGTTTTTGCAAGTTTAAAACAGCAATTTTATCGTGATTTCAAAAAAAATCCACCGTTTGGAACGTAAGAAACATGAATTTATCAGTCTGAATAGTTGAAAACAGCGTTTTTTCATGTTTTTGCAAGTTTAAAACAGCAATTTTATCGTCATTTCTCATAAATCGCCGTTTCTCACGAAAGAAACATGAATTTGTCAGTTTGAATAGTTCAAAACAGCGATTTTCTATGTTTTTGCAAGTTTAAAACAGCAATTATATCGTCATTTCCCATAAATCGCCGTTTCACACGTAAGAAACATGAATTTGTCAGTGAATAGTTCAAAACAGCGTTTTTCTATGTTTTTGCAAGTTTAAAACAGCAATTTTATCGTGATTTCACAAAAATCCATCGTTTCGAACGTAAGAAAGATGAATTTATAAGTTGAATAGTTGAAAACAGCGTTTTTCTATGTTTTTGCAAGTTTAAAACAGCAATTTTATCGTCATTTCTCATAAATCGCCGTTTCGCACGAAAGAAACATGAATTTGTCAGTTTGAATAGTTCAAAACAGCGTTTTTCTATGTTTTTGCAAGTTTAAAACAGCAATTTTATCGTCATTTCTCATAAATCGCCGTTTCACACGTAAGAAACATGAATTTGTCAGTTTGAATAGTTCAAAACAGCGTTTTTCTATGTTTTTGCAAGCTAAAACAGCAATTTTATCGTTATTTCTCATATATCGCCGTTTCACACGAAAGAAACATGAATTTGTCAGTTTGAGTAGTTCAAAACAGCGTTTTTCTATGTTTTTGCAAGTTTATAACAGCAATTTTATAGTAATTTCTCATAAATCGCCGTTTCGCACGGAAGAAACATGAATTTGTCAGTTTGAGTAGTTCAAAACAGCGTTTTTCTATGTTTTTGCAAGTTTAAAACAGCAATTTTATCGTCATTTATCATAAATCGCCGTTTCGCACGAAAGAAACATGAATTTGTCAGTTTGAGTAGTTCAAAACAGCGTTTTTCTATGTTTTTGCAAGTTTAAAACAGCAATTTTATCGTCATTTCTCATAAATCGCCGTTTCACACGAAAGAAACATGAATTTGTCAGTTTGAATAGTTCAAAACAGCGTTTTTCTATGTTTTTGCAAGTTTAAAACAGCAATTTTATCGTAATTTCTCATAAATCGCCGTTTCGCACGGAAGAAACATGAATTTGTCAGTTTGAATAGTTGAAAACAGCGTTTTTCAATGTTTTTGCAAGTTTAAAACAGCAATTTTATCGTGATTTCAAAAAAATCCACCGTTTGGAACGTAAGAAACATGAATTTATCAGTCTGAATAGTTGAAAACAGCGTTTTTTCATGTTTTTGCAAGTTTAAAACAGCAATTTTATCGTCATTTCTCATAAATCGCCGTTTCTCACGAAAGAAACATGAATTTGTCAGTTTGAATAGTTCAAAACAGCGATTTTTCTATGTTTTTGCAAGTTTAAAACAGCAATTATATCGCCATTTCCCATAAATCGCCGTTTCACACGTAAGAAACATGAATTTGTCAGTGAATAGTTCAAAACAGCGTTTTTCTATGTTTTTGCAAGTTTAAAACAGCAATTTTATCGTCATTTCTCATAAATCGCCGTTTCACACGAAAGAAACATGAATTTGTCAGTTTGAATAGTTCAAAACAGCGTTTTTCTATGTTTTTGCAAGTTTATAACAGCAATTTTATAGTAATTTCTCATAAAACGCCGTTTCGCACGGAAGAAACTTGAATTTGTCATTTTGAGTAGTTCAAAACAGCGTTTTTCTATGTTGTTGCAAGTTTAAAACAGCAGTCTTTCGTCATTTCTCATAAATCGCCGTTTCACACGAAAGAAACATGAATTTGTCAGTTTGAATAGTTCAAAACAGCGTTTTTCTATGTTTTTGCAAGTTTAAAACAGCAATTTTATCGTAATTTCTCATAAATCGCCGTTTCGCACGGAAGAAACATGAATTTGTCAGTTTGAATAGTTGAAAACAGCGTTTTTCAATGTTTTTGCAAGTTTAAAACAGCAATTTTATCGTGATTTCAAAAAAATCCACCGTTTGGAACGTAAGAAACATGAATTTATCAGTCTGAATAGTTGAAAACAGCGTTTTTTCATGTTTTTGCAAGTTTAAAACAGCAATTTTATCGTCATTTCTCATAAATCGCCGTTTCTCACGAAAGAAACATGAATTTGTCAGTTTGAATAGTTCAAAACAGCGATTTTCTATGTTTTTGCAAGTTTAAAACAGCAATTATATCGCCATTTCCCATAAATCGCCGTTTCACACGTAAGAAACATGAATTTGTCAGTGAATAGTTCAAAACAGCGTTTTTCTATGTTTTTGCAAGTTTAAAACAGCAATTTTATCGTCATTTCTCATAAATCGCCCGTTTCACACGAAAGAAACATGAATTTGTCAGTTTGAATAGTTCAAAACAGCGTTTTTCTATGTTTTGCAAGTTTATAACAGCAATTTTATAGTAATTTCTCATAAAACGCCGTTTCGCACGGAAGAAACTTGAATTTGTCATTTTGAGTAGTTCAAAACAGCGTTTTTCTATGTTGTTGCAAGTTTAAAACAGCAGTCTTTCGTCATTTCTCATAAATCGCCGTTTCACACGAAAGAAACATGAATTTGTCAGTTTGAATAGTTCAAAAACAGCGTTTTTCTATGTTTTTGCAAGTTTAAAACAACAATTTTATCGTAATTTCTCATAAATCGCCGTTTCGCACGGAAGAAACATGAATTTGTCAGTTTGAATAGTTGATAACAGCGTTTTTCAATGTTTTTGCAAGTTTAAAACAGCAATTTTATCGTGATTTCACAAAAATTAACCGTTTCCAACGTAAGAAACTTGAATTTATCAGTTTGAATAGTTCAAAACAGCGTTTTTCTATGTTTTTGCAAGTTTAAAACAGCAATTTTATCGTGATTTCACAAAAATCCACCGTTTCGAACGTAAGAAACATGAATTTATCAGTTTGAATAGTTGAAAACAGCGTTTTTCTATGTTTTTGCAAGTTTAAAACAGCAATTTTATCGTCATTTCTCATAAATCGCCGTTTCGCACGAAAGAAACATGAATTTGTCAGTTTGAATAGTTCAAAACAGCGTTTTTCTATGTTTTTGCAAGTTTTAAAACAGCAATTTTATCGTCATTTCTCATAAATCGCCGTTTCACACTAAAGAAACATGAATTTGTCAGTTTGAATAGTTCAAAACAGTGTTTTTCTATGTTAGTTTAAAACAGCAATTTTATCGTCATTTCTCATAAATCGCCGTTTCACACGAAAGAAACATGAATTTGTCAGTTTGAATAGTTCAAAACAGCGTTTTTCTATGTTTTTGCAAGTTTATAACAGCAATTTTATAGTAATTTCTCATAAATCGCCGTTTCGCACGGAAGAAACATGAATTTGTCAGTTTGAGTAGTTCAAAACAGCGTTTTTCTATGTTGTTGCAAGTTTAAAACAGCAGTTTTATCGTCATTTCTCATAAATCGCCGTTTCACACGAAAGAAACATGAATTTGTCAGTTTGAATAGTTCAAAACAGCGTTTTTCTATGTTTTTGCAAGTTTAAAACAGCAATTTTATCGTGATTTCACAAAAATCCACCGTTTCGAACGTAAGAAACATGAATTTATCAGTTTGAATAGTTGAAAACAGCGTTTTTCAATGTTTTTGCAAGTTTAAAACAGCAATTTTATCGTGATTTCACAAAAATCCACCGTTTGGAACGTAAGAAACATGAATTTATCAGTTTGAATAGTTGAAAACAGCGTTTTTCTATGTTTTTGCAAGTTTAAAACAGCAATTTTATCGTCATTTCTCATAAATCGCCGTTTCTCACAAAAGAAACATGAATTTGTCAGTTTGAATAGTTCAAAACAGCGTTTTTCTATGTTTTTGCAAGTTTAAAACAGCAATTATATCGTCATTTCTCATAAATCGCCGTTTCACACGTAAGAAACATGAATTTGTCAGTTTGAATAGTTCAAAACAGCGTTTTTCTATGTTTTTGCAAGTTTAAAACAGCAATTTTATCGTCATTTCTCATAAATCGCCGTTTCACACGAAAGAAACATAAATTTGTCAGTTTGAATAGTTCAAAACAGCGTTTTTCTATGTTTTTGCAAGTTTATAACAGCAATTTTATAGTAATTTCTCATAAATCGCCGTTTCGCACGGAAGAAACATGAATTTGTCAGTTTGAGTAGTTCAAAACAGCGTTTTTCTATGTTTTTGCAAGTTTAAAACAGCAATTTTATCGTCATTTATCATAAATCGCCGTTTCGCACGAAAGAAACATGAATTTGTCAGTTTGAGTAGTTCAAAACAGCGTTTTTCTATGTTTTTGCAAGTTTAAAACAGCAATTTTATCGTCATTTCTCATAAATCGCCGTTTCACACGAAAGAAACATGAATTTGTCAGTTTGAATAGTTCAAAACAGCGTTTTTCTATGTTTTTGCAAGTTTAAAACAGCAATTTTATCGTAATTTCTCATAAATCGCCGTTTCGCACGGAAGAAACATGAATTTGTCAGTTTGAATAGTTGAAAACAGCGTTTTTCAATGTTTTTGCAAGTTTAAAACAGCAATTTTATCGTGATTTCAAAAAAATCCACCGTTTGGAACGTAAGAAACATGAATTTATCAGTCTGAATAGTTGAAAACAGCGTTTTTTCATGTTTTTGCAAGTTTAAAACAGCAATTTTATCGTCATTTCTCATAAATCGCCGTTTCTCACGTAAGAAACATGAATTTGTCAGTTTTAATAGTTCAAAACAGCGATTTTCTATGTTTTTGCAAGTTTAAAACAGCAATTATATCGTCATTTCCCATAAATCGCCGTTTCACACGTAAGAAACATGAATTTGTCAGTGAATAGTTCAAAACAGCGTTTTTCTATGTTTTTGCAAGTTTAAAACAGCAATTTTATCGTCATTTCTCATAAATCGCCGTTTCACACGAAAGAAACATGAATTTGTCAGTTTGAATAGTTCAAAACAGAGTTTTTCTATGTTTTTGCAAGTTTATAACAGCAATTTTATAGTAATTTCTCATAAATCGCCGTTTCGCACGGAAGAAATATGAATTTGTCAGTTTGAGTAGTTCAAAACAGCGTTTTTCTATGTTTTTGCAAGTTTAAAACAGCAATTTTATCGTGATTTCACAAAAATCCATCGTTTCGAACGTAAGAAAGATGAATTTATAAGTTGAATAGTTTAAAACAGCGTTTTTCTATGTTTTTGCAAGTTTAAAACAGCAATTTTATCGTCATTTCTCATAAATCGCCGTTTCGCACGAAAGAAACATGAATTTGTCAGTTTGAATAGTTCAAAACAGCGTTTTTCTATGTTTTTGCAAGTTTAAAACAGCAATTTTATCGTCATTTCTCATAAATCGCCGTTTCACACTAAAGAAACATGAATTTGTCAGTTTGAATAGTTCAAAACAGTGTTTTTCTATGTTAGTTTAAACAGCAATTTTATCGTCATTTCTCATAAATCGCCGTTTCACACGAAAGAAACATGAATTTGTCAGTTTGAATAGTTCAAAACAGCGTTTTTCTATGTTTTTGCAAGTTTATAACAGCAATTTTATAGTAATTTCTCATAAATCGCCGTTTCGCACGGAAGAAACATGAATTTGTCAGTTTGAGTAGTTCAAAACAGCGTTTTTCTATGTTGTTGCAAGTTTAAAACAGCAGTTTTATCGTCATTCTCATAAATCGCCGTATCACACGAAAGAAACATGAATTTGTCAGTTTGAATAGTTCAAAACAGCGTTTTTCTATGTTTTTGCAAGTTTAAAACAGCAATTTTATCGTGATTTCACAAAAATCCACCGTTTCGAACGTAAGAAACATGAATTTATCAGTTTGAATAGTTGAAAACAGCGTTTTTCAATGTTTTTGCAAGTTTAAAACAGCAATTTTATCGTGATTTCACAAAAATCCACCGTTTGGAACGTAAGAAACATGAATTTATCAGTTTGAATAGTTGAAAACAGCGTTTTTCTATGTTTTTGCAAGTTTAAAACAGCAATTTTATCGTCATTTCTCATAAATCGCCGTTTCTCACAAAAGAAACATGAATTTGTCAGTTTGAATAGTTCAAAACAGCGTTTTTCTATGTTTTTGCAAGTTTAAAACAGCAATTATATCGTCATTTCTCATAAATCGCCGTTTCACACGTAAGAAACATGAATTTGTCAGTTTGAATAGTTCAAAACAGCGTTTTTCTATGTTTTTGCAAGTTTAAAACAGCAATTTTATCGTCATTTCTCATAAATCGCCGTTTCACACGAAAGAAACATAAATTTGTCAGTTTGAATAGTTCAAAACAGCGTTTTTCTATGTTTTTGCAAGTTTATAACAGCAATTTTATAGTAATTTCTCATAAATCGCCGTTTCGCACGGAAGAAACATGAATTTGTCAGTTTGAGTAGTTCAAAACAGCGTTTTTCTATGTTTTTGCAAGTTTAAAACAGCAATTTTATCGTCATTTATCATAAATCGCCGTTTCGCACGAAAGAAACATGAATTTGTCAGTTTGAGTAGTTCAAAACAGCGTTTTTCTATGTTTTTGCAAGTTTAAAACAGCAATTTTATCGTCATTTCTCATAAATCGCCGTTTCACACGAAAGAAACATGAATTTGTCAGTTTGAATAGTTCAAAACAGCGTTTTTCTATGTTTTTGCAAGTTTAAAACAGCAATTTTATCGTAATTTCTCATAAATCGCCGTTTCGCACGGAAGAAACATGAATTTGTCAGTTTGAATAGTTGAAAACAGCGTTTTTCAATGTTTTTGCAAGTTTAAAACAGCAATTTTATCGTGATTTCAAAAAAATCCACCGTTTGGAACGTAAGAAACATGAATTTATCAGTCTGAATAGTTGAAAACAGCGTTTTTTCATGTTTTTGCAAGTTTAAAACAGCAATTTTATCGTCATTTCTCATAAATCGCCGTTTCTCACGAAAGAAACATGAATTTGTCAGTTTGAATAGTTCAAAACAGCGATTTTCTATGTTTTTGCAAGTTTAAAACAGCAATTATATCGTCATTTCCCATAAATCGCCGTTTCACACGTAAGAAACATGAATTTGTCAGTGAATAGTTCAAAACAGCGTTTTTCTATGTTTTTGCAAGTTTAAAACAGCAATTTTATCGTCATTTCTCATAAATCGCCGTTTCACACGAAAGAAACATGAATTTGTCAGTTTGAATAGTTCAAAACAGAGTTTTTCTATGTTTTTGCAAGTTTATAACAGCAATTTTATAGTAATTTCTCATAAATCGCCGTTTCGCACGGAAGAAATATGAATTTGTCAGTTTGAGTAGTTCAAAACAGCGTTTTTCTATGTTTTTGCAAGTTTAAAACAGCAATTTTATCGTGATTTCACAAAAATCCATCGTTTCGAACGTAAGAAAGATGAATTTATAAGTTGAATAGTTGAAAACAGCGTTTTTCTATGTTTTTGCAAGTTTAAAACAGCAATTTTATCGTCATTTCTCATAAATCGCCGTTTCGCACGAAAGAAACATGAATTTGTCAGTTTGAATAGTTCAAAACAGCGTTTTTCTATGTTTTTGCAAGTTTAAAACAGCAATTTTATCGTCATTTCTCATAAATCGCCGCTTCACACGTAAGAAACATGAATTTGTCAGTTTGAATAGTTCAAAACAGCGTTTTTCTATGTTTTTGCAAGCTAAAACAGCAATTTTATCGTTATTTTTCATATATCGCCGTTTCACACGAAAGAAACATGAATTTGTCAGTTTGAGTAGTTCAAAACAGCGTTTTTCTATGTTTTTGCAAGTTTATAACAGCAATTTTATAGTAATTTCTCATAAATCGCCGTTTCGCACGGAAGAAACATGAATTTGTCAGTTTGAGTAGTTCAAAACAGCGTTTTTCTATGTTTTTGCAAGTTTAAAACAGCAATTTTATCGTCATTTATCATAAATCGCCGTTTCGCACGAAAGAAACATGAATTTGTCAGTTTGAGTAGTTCAAAACAGCGTTTTTCTATGTTTTTGCAAGTTTAAAACAGCAATTTTATCGTCATTTCTCATAAATCGCCGTTTCACACGAAAGAAACATGAATTTGTCAGTTTGAATAGTTCAAAACAGCGTTTTTCTATGTTTTTGCAAGTTTAAAACAGCAATTTTATCGTAATTTCTCATAAATCGCCGTTTCGCACGGAAGAAACATGAATTTGTCAGTTTGAATAGTTGAAAACAGCGTTTTTCAATGTTTTTGCAAGTTTAAAACAGCAATTTTATCGTGATTTCAAAAAAATCCACCGTTTGGAACGTAAGAAACATGAATTTATCAGTCTGAATAGTTGAAAACAGCGTTTTTTCATGTTTTTGCAAGTTTAAAACAGCAATTTTATCGTCATTTCTCATAAATCGCCGTTTCTCACGAAAGAAACATGAATTTGTCAGTTTGAATAGTTCAAAACAGCGATTTTCTATGTTTTTGCAAGTTTAAAACAGCAATTATATCGTCATTTCCCATAAATCGCCGTTTCACACGTAAGAAACATGAATTTGTCAGTGAATAGTTCAAAACAGCGTTTTTCTATGTTTTTGCAAGTTTAAAACAGCAATTTTATCGTCATTTCTCATAAATCGCCGTTTCACACGAAAGAAACATGAATTTGTCAGTTTGAATAGTTCAAAACAGCGTTTTTCTATGTTTTTGCAAGTTTATAACAGCAATTTTATAGTAATTTCTCATAAATCGCCGTTTCGCACGGAAGAAACATGAATTTGTCATTTTGAGTAGTTCAAAACAGCGTTTTTCTATGTTGTTGCAAGTTTAAAACAGCAGTCTTTCGTCATTTCTCATAAATCGCCGTTTCACACGAAAGAAACATGAATTTGTCAGTTTGAATAGTTCAAAACAGCGTTTTTCTATGTTTTTGCAAGTTTAAAACAACAATTTTATCGTAATTTCTCATAAATCGCCGTTTCGCACGGAAGAAACATGAATTTGTCAGTTTGAATAGTTGATAACAGCGTTTTTCAATGTTTTTGCAAGTTTAAAACAGCAATTTTATCGTGATTTCACAAAAATTAACCGTTTCCAACGTAAGAAACTTGAATTTATCAGTTTGAATAGTTCAAAACAGCGTTTTTCTATGTTTTTGCAAGTTTAAAACAGCAATTTTATCGTGATTTCACAAAAATCCACCGTTTCGGACGTAAGAAACATGAATTTATCAGTTTGAATAGTTGAAAACAGCGTTTTTCTATGTTTTTGCAAGTTTAAAACAGCAATTTTATCGTCATTTCTCATAAATCGCCGTTTCGCACGAAAGAAACATGAATTTGTCAGTTTGAATAGTTCAAAACAGCGTTTTTCTATGTTTTTGCAAGTTTAAAACAGCAATTTTATCGTCATTTCTCATAAATCGCCGTTTCACACGAAAGAAACATGAATTTGTCAGTTTGAATAGTTCAAAACAGCGTTTTTCTATGTTTTTGCAAGTTTATAACAGCAATTTTATAGTAATTTCTCATAAATCGCCGTTTCGCACGGAAGAAACATGAATTTGTCAGTTTGAGTAGTTCAAAACAGCGTTTTTCTATGTTGTTGCAAGTTTAAAACAGCAGTTTTATCGTCATTTCTCATAAATCGCCGTTTCACACGAAAGAAACATGAATTTGTCAGTTTGAATAGTTCAAAACAGCGTTTTTCTATGTTTTTGCAAGTTTAAAACAGCAATTTTATCGTGATTTTACAAAAATCCACCGTTTCGAACGTAAGAAACATGAATTTATCAGTTTGAATAGTTGAAAACAGCGTTTTTCAATGTTTTTGCAAGTTTAAAACAGCAATTTTATCGTGATTTCACAAAAATCCACCGTTTGGAACGTAAGAAACATGAATTTATCAGTTTGAATAGTTGAAAACAGCGTTTTTCTATGTTTTTGCAAGTTTAAAACAGCAATTTTATCGCCATTTCTCATAAATCGCCGTTTCTCACAAAAGAAACATGAATTTGTCAGTTTGAATAGTTCAAAACAGCGTTTTTCTATGTTTTTGCAAGTTTAAAACAGCAATTATATCGTCATTTCTCATAAATCGCCGTTTCACACGTAAGAAACATGAATTTGTCAGTTTGAATAGTTCAAAACAGCGTTTTTCTATGTTTTTGCAAGTTTAAAACAGCAATTTTATCGTCATTTCTCATAAATCGCCGTTTCACACGAAAGAAACATAAATTTGTCAGTTTGAATAGTTCAAAACAGCGTTTTTCTATGTTTTTGCAAGTTTATAACAGCAATTTTATAGTAATTTCTCATAAATCGCCGTTTCGCACGGAAGAAACATGAATTTGTCAGTTTGAGAAGTTCAAAACAGCGTTTTTCTATGTTGTTGCAAGTTTAAAACAGCAATTTTATCGTCATTTCTCATAAATCGCCGTTTCACACGAAAGAAACATGAATTTGAAAGTTTGAATAGTTCAAAACAGCGTTTTTCTATGTTTTTGCAAGTTTAAAACAGCAATTTTATGTTAATTTCTCATAAATTGCCGTTTCGCACGGAAGAAACATGAATTTGTCAGTTTGAATAGTTGATAACAGCGTTTTTCAATGTTTTTGCAAGTTTAAAACAGCAATTTTATCGTGATTTCACAAAAATCCACCGTTTCCAACGTAAGAAACTTGAATTTATCAGTTTGAGTAGTTCAAAACAGCGTTTTTCTATGTTTTTGCAAGTTTAAAACAGCAATTTTATCGTGATTTCACAAAAATCCACCGTTTCGAAAGTAAGAAACATGAATTTATCAGTTTGAATAGTTGAAAACAGCGTTTTTCTATGTTTTTGCAAGTTTAAAACAGCAATTTTATCGTCATTTCTCATAAATCGCCGTTTCACACGAAAGAAACATGAATTTGTCAGTTTGAATAGTTCAAAACAGCGATTTTCTATGTTTTTGCAAGTTTAAAACAGCAATTATATCGTCATTTCCCATAAATCGCCGTTTCACACGTAAGAAACATGAATTTGTCAGTGAATAGTTCAAAACAGCGTTTTTCTATGTTTTTGCAAGTTTAAAACAGCAATTTTATCGTCATTTCTCATAAATCGCCGTTTCACACGAAAGAAACATGAATTTGTCAGTTTGAATAGTTCAAAACAGCGTTTTTCTATGTTTTTGCAAGTTTATAACAGCAATTTTATAGTAATTTCTCATAAATCGCCGTTTCGCACGGAAGAAACATGAATTTGTCAGTTTGAGTAGTTCAAAACAGCGTTTTTCTATGTTGTTGCAAGTTTAAAACAGCAGTCTTTCGTCATTTCTCATAAATCGCCGTTTCACACGAAAGAAACATGAATATGTCAGTTTGAATAGTTCAAAACAGCGTTTTTCTATGTTTTTGCAAGTTTAAAACAGCAATTTTATCGTGATTTCACAAAAATCCACCGTTTCGAACGTAAGAAACATGAATTTATCAGTTTGAATAGTTGAAAACAGCGTTTTTCAATGTTTTTGCAAGTTTAAAACAGCAATTTTATCGTGATTTCACAAAAATCCACCGTTTGGAACGTAAGAAACATGAATTTATCAGTTTGAATAGTTGAAAACAGCGTTTTTCTATGTTTTTGCAAGTTTAAAACAGCAATTTTATCGTCATTTCTCATAAATCGCCGTTTCTCACAAAAGAAACATGAATTTGTCAGTTTGAATAGTTCAAAACAGCGTTTTTCTATGTTTTTGCAAGTTTAAAACAGCAATTATATCGTCATTTCTCATAAATCGCCGTTTCACACGTAAGAAACATGAATTTGTCAGTTTGAATAGTTCAAAACAGCGTTTTTCTATGTTTTTGCAAGTTTAAAACAGCAATTTTATCGTCATTTCTCATAAATCGCCGTTTCACACGAAAGAAACATAAATTTGTCAGTTTGAATAGTTCAAAACAGCGTTTTTCTATGTTTTTGCAAGTTTATAACAGCAATTTTATAGTAATTTCTCATAAATCGCCGTTTCGCACGGAAGAAACATGAATTTGTCAGTTTGAGAAGTTCAAAACAGCGTTTTTCTATGTTGTTGCAAGTTTAAAACAGCAATTTTATCGTCATTTCTCATAAATCGCCGTTTCACACGAAAGAAACATGAATTTGAAAGTTTGAATAGTTCAAAACAGCGTTTTTCTATGTTTTTGCAAGTTTAAAACAGCAATTTTATCGTAATTTCTCATAAATTGCTGTTTCGCACGGAAGAAACATGAATTTGTCAGTTTGAATAGTTGATAACAGCGTTTTTCAATGTTTTTGCAAGTTTAAAACAGCAATTTTATCGTGATTTCACAAAAATCCACCGTTTCCAACGTAAGAAACTTGAATTTATCAGTTTGAATAGTTCAAAACAGCGTTTTTCTATGTTTTTGCAAGTTTAAAACAGCAATTTTATCGTGATTTCACAAAAATCCACGGTTTCGAAAGTAAGAAACATGAATTTATCAGTTTGAATAGTTGAAAACAGCGTTTTTCTATGTTTTTGCAAGTTTAAAACAGCAATTTTATCGTCATTTCTCATAAATCGCCGTTTCACACGAAAGAAACATGAATTTGTCAGTTTGAATAGTTCAAAACAGCGATTTTCTATGTTTTTGCAAGTTTAAAACAGCAATTATATCGACATTTCCCATAAATCGCCGTTTCACACGTAAGAAACATGAATTTGTCAGTGAATAGTTCAAAACAGCGTTTTTCTATGTTTTTGCAAGTTTAAAACAGCAATTTTATCGTCATTTCTCATAAATCGCCGTTTCACACGAAAGAAACATGAATTTGTCAGTTTGAATAGTTCAAAACAGCGTTTTTCTATGTTTTTGCAAGTTTATAACAGCAATTTTATAGTAATTTCTCATAAATCGCCGTTTCGCACGGAAGAAACATGAATTTGTCAGTTTGAGTAGTTCAAAACAGCGTTTTTCTATGTTGTTGCAAGTTTAAAACAGCAGTCTTTCGTCATTTCTCATAAATCGCCGTTTCACACGAAAGAAACATGAATTTGTCAGTTTGAATAGTTCAAAACAGCGTTTTTCTATGTTTTTGCAAGTTTAAAACAGCAATTTTATCGTGATTTCACAAAAATCCACCGTTTCGAACGTAAGAAACATGAATTTATCAGTTTGAATAGTTGAAAACAGCGTTTTTCAATGTTTTTGCAAGTTTAAAACAGCAATTTTATCGTGATTTCACAAAAATCCACCGTTTGGAACGTAAGAAACATGAATTTATCAGTTTTGAATAGTTGAAAACAGCGTTTTTCTATGTTTTTGCAAGTTTAAAACAGCAATTTTATCGTCATTTCTCATAAATCGCCGTTTCTCACAAAAGAAACATGAATTTGTCAGTTTGAATAGTTCAAAACAGCGTTTTTCTATGTTTTTGCAAGTTTAAAACAGCAATTATATCGTCATTTCTCATAAATCGCCGTTTCACACGTAAGAAACATGAATTTGTCAGTTTGAATAGTTCAAAACAGCGTTTTTCTATGTTTTTGCAAGTTTAACACAGCAATTTTATCGTCATTTCTCATAAATCGCCGTTTCACACGAAAGAAACATAAATTTGTCAGTTTGAATAGTTCAAAACAGCGTTTTTCTATGTTTTTGCAAGTTTATAACAGCAATTTTATAGTAATTTCTCATAAATCGCCGTTTCGCACGGAAGAAACATGAATTTGTCAGTTTGAGAAGTTCAAAACAGCGTTTTTCTATGTTGTTGCAAGTTTAAAACAGCAATTTTATCGTCATTTCTCATAAATCGCCGTTTCACACGAAAGAAACATGAATTTGAAAGTTTGAATAGTTCAAAACAGCGTTTTTCTATGTTTTTGCAAGTTTAAAACAGCAATTTTATCGTAATTTCTCATAAATCGCCGTTTCGCACGGAAGAAACATGAATTTGTCAGTTTGAATAGTTGATAACAGCGTTTTTCAATGTTTTTGCAAGTTTAAAACAGCAATTTTATCGTGATTTCACAAAAATCCACCGTTTCCAACGTAAGAAACTTGAATTTATCAGTTTGAATAGTTCAAAACAGCGTTTTTCTATGTTTTTGCAAGTTTAAAACAGCAATTTTATCGTGATTTCACAAAAATCCACCGTTTCGAAAGTAAGAAACATGAATTTATCAGTTTGAATAGTTGAAAACAGCGTTTTTCTATGTTTTTGCAAGTTTAAAACAGCAATTTTATCGTCATTTCTCATAAATCGCCGTTTCACACGAAAGAAACATGAATTTGTCAGTTAGAATTCAAAAAAATCCACCGTTTGGAACGTAAGAAACATGAATTTATCAGTCTGAATAGTTGAAAACAGCGTTTTTCTATGTTTTTGCAAGTTTAAAACAGCAATTTTATCGTCATTTCTCATAAATCGCCGTTTCTCACGAAAGAAACATGAATTTGTCAGTTTGAATAGTTCAAAACAGCGATTTTCTATGTTTTTGCAAGTTTAAAACAGCAATTATATCGTCATTTCCCATAAATCGCCGTTTCACACGTAAGAAACATGAATTTGTCAGTGAATAGTTCAAAACAGCGTTTTTCTATGTTTTTGCAAGTTTAAAACAGCAATTTTATCGTCATTTCACATAAATCGCCGTTTCACACGAAAGAAACATGAATTTGTCAGTTTGAATAGTTCAAAACAGCGTTTTTCTATGTTTTTGCAAGTTTATAACAGCAATTTTATAGTAATTTCTCATAAATCGCCGTTTCGCACGGAAGAAACATGAATTTGTCAGTTTGAGTAGTTCAAAACAGCGTTTTTCTATGTTGTTGCAAGTTTAAAACAGCAGTCTTTCGTCATTTCTCATAAATCGCCGTTTCACACGAAAGAAACATGAATTTGTCAGTTTGAATAGTTCAAAACAGCGTTTTTCTATGTTTTTGCAAGTTTAAAACAGCAATTTTATCGTAATTTCTCATAAATCGCCGTTTCGCACGGAAGAAACATGAATTTGTCAGTTTGAATAGTTGATAACAGCGTTTTTCAATGTTTTTGCAAGTTTAAAACAGCAATTTTATCGTGATTTCACAAAAATTAATCGTTTCCAACGTAAGAAACTTGAATTTATCAGTTTGAATAGTTCAAAACAGCGTTTTTCTATGTTTTTGCAAGTTTAAAACAGCAATTTTATCGTGATTTCACAAAAATCCACCGTTTCGAACGTAAGAAACATGAATTTATCAGTTTGAATAGTTGAAAACAGCGTTTTTCTATGTTTTTGCAAGTTTAAAACAGCAATTTTATCGTCATTTCTCATAAATCGCCGTTTCGCACGAAAGAAACATGAATTTGTCAGTTTGAATAGTTCAAAACAGCGTTTTTCTATGTTTTTGCAAGTTTAAAACAGCAATTTTATCGTCATTTCTCATAAACCGCCGTTTCACACGAAAGAAACATGAATTTGTCAGTTTGAATAGTTCAAAACAGTGTTTTTCTATGTTAGTTTAAAACAGCAATTTTATCGTCATTTCTCATAAATCGCCGTTTCACACGAAAGAAACATGAATTTGTCAGTTTGAATAGTTCAAAACAGCGTTTTTCTATGTTTTTGCAAGTTTATAACAGCAATTTTATAGTAATTTCTCATAAATCGCCGTTTCGCACGGAAGAAACATGAATTTGTCAGTTTGAGTAGTTCAAAACAGCGTTTTTCTATGTTGTTGCAAGTTTAAAACAGCAGTTTTATCGTCATTTCTCATAAATCGCCGTTTCACACGAAAGAAACATGAATTTGTCAGTTTGAATAGTTCAAAACAGCGTTTTTCTATGTTTTTGCAAGTTTAAAACAGCAATTTTATCGTAATTTCTCATAAATCGCCGTTTCGCACGGAAGAAACATGAATTTGTCAGTTTGAATAGTTGATAACAGCGTTTTTCAATGTTTTTGCAAGTTTAAAACAGCAATTTTATCGTGATTTCACAAAAATTAACCGTTTCCAACGTAAGAAACTTGAATTTATCAGTTTGAATAGTTCAAAACAGCGTTTTTCTATGTTTTTGCAAGTTTAAAACAGCAATTTTATCGTGATTTCACAAAAATCCACCGTTTCGAACGTAAGAAACATGAATTTATCAGTTTGAATAGTTGAAAACAGCGTTTTTCAATGTTTTTGCAAGTTTAAAACAGCAATTTTATCGTGATTTCACAAAAATCCACCGTTTGGAACGTAAGAAACATGAATTTATCAGTTTGAATAGTTGAAAACAGCGTTTTTCTATGTTTTTGCAAGTTTAAAACAGCAATTTTATCGTCATTTCTCATAAATCGCCGTTTCTCACAAAAGAAACATGAATTTGTCAGTTTGAATAGTTCAAAACAGCGTTTTTCTATGTTTTTGCAAGTTTAAAACAGCAATTATATCGTCATTTCTCATAAATCGCCGTTTCACACGTAAGAAACATGAATTTGTCAGTTTGAATAGTTCAAAACAGCGTTTTTCTATGTTTTTGCAAGTTTAAAACAGCAATTTTATCGTCATTTCTCATAAATCGCCGTTTCACACGAAAGAAACATGAATTTGTCAGTTAGAATTCAAAAAAATCCACCGTTTGGAACGTAAGAAACATGAATTTATCAGTCTGAATAGTTGAAAACAGCGTTTTTCTATGTTTTTGCAAGTTTAAAACAGCAATTTTATCGTCATTTCTCATAAATCGCCGTTTCTCACGAAAGAAACATGAATTTGTCAGTTTGAATAGTTCAAAACAGCGATTTTCTATGTTTTTGCAAGTTTAAAACAGCAATTATATCGTCATTTCCCATAAATCGCCGTTTCACACGTAAGAAACATGAATTTGTCAGTGAATAGTTCAAAACAGCGTTTTTCTATGTTTTTGCAAATTTAAAACAGCAATTTTATCGTCATTTCTCATAAATCGCCGTTTCACACGAAAGAAACATGAATTTGTCAGTTTGAATAGTTCAAAACAGCGTTTTTCTATGTTTTTGCAAGTTTATAACAGCAATTTTATAGTAATTTCTCATAAATCGCCGTTTCGCACGGAAGAAACATGAATTTGTCAGTTTGAGTAGTTCAAAACAGCGTTTTTCTATGTTGTTGCAAGTTTAAAACAGCAGTCTTTTGTCATTTCTCATAAATCGCCGTTTCACACGAAAGAAACATGAATTTGTCAGTTTGAATAGTTCAAAACAGCGTTTTTCTATGTTTTTGCAAGTTTAAAACAGCAATTTTATCGTAATTTCTCATAAATCGCCGTTTCGCACGGAAGAAACATGAATTTGTCAGTTTGAATAGTTGATAACAGCGTTTTTCAATGTTTTTGCAAGTTTAAAACAGCAATTTTATCGTGATTTCACAAAAATTAACCGTTTCCAACGTAAGAAACTTGAATTTATCAGTTTGAATAGTTCAAAACAGCGTTTTTCTATGTTTTTGCAAGTTTAAAACAGCAATTTTATCGTGATTTCACAAAAATCCTCCGTTTCGAACGTAAGAAACATGAATTTATCAGTTTGAATAGTTGAAAACAGCGTTTTTCTATGTTTTTGCAAGTTTAAAACAGCAATTTTATCGTCATTTCTCATAAATCGCCGTTTCGCACGAAAGAAACATGAATTTGTCAGTTTGAATAGTTCAAAACAGCGTTTTTCTATGTTTTTGCAAGTTTAAAACAGCAATTTTATCGTCATTTCTCATAAATCGCCGTTTCACACGAAAGAAACATGAATTTGTCAGTTTGAATAGTTCAAAACAGTGTTTTTCTATGTTAGTTTAAAACAGCAATTTTATCGTCATTTCTCATAAATCGCCGTTTCACACGAAAGAAACATGAATTTGTCAGTTTGAATAGTTCAAAACAGCGTTTTTCTATGTTTTTGCAAGTTTATAACAGCAATTTTATAGTAATTTCTCATAAATCGCCGTTTCGCACGGAAGAAACATGAATTTGTCAGTTTGAGTAGTTCAAAACAGCGTTTTTCTATGTTGTTGCAAGTTTAAAACAGCAGTTTTATCGTCATTTCTCATAAATCGCCGTTTCACACGAAAGAAACATGAATTTGTCAGTTTGAATAGTTCAAAACAGCGTTTTTCTATGTTTTTGCAAGTTTAAAACAGCAATTTTATCGTAATTTCTCATAAATCGCCGTTTCGCACGGAAGAAACATGAATTTGTCAGTTTGAATAGTTGATAACAGCGTTTTTCAATGTTTTTGCAAGTTTAAAACAGCAATTTTATCGTGATTTCACAAAAATTAACCGTTTCCAACGTAAGAAACTTGAATTTATCAGTTTGAATAGTTCAAAACAGCGTTTTTTCTATGTTTTTGCAAGTTTAAAACAGCAATTTTATCGTGATTTCACAAAAATCCACCGTTTCGAACGTAAGAAACATGAATTTATCAGTTTGAATAGTTGAAAACAGCGTTTTTCAATGTTTTTGCAAGTTTAAAACAGCAATTTTATCGTGATTTCACAAAAATCCACCGTTTGGAACGTAAGAAACATGAATTTATCAGTCTGAATAGTTGAAAACAGCGTTTTTTCTATGTTTTTGCAAGTTTAAAACAGCAATTTTATCGTCACTTCTCATAAATCGCCGTTTCTCACGAAAGAAACATGAATTTGTCAGTTTGAACAGTTCAAAACAGCGATTTTCTATGTTTTTGCAAGTTTAAAACAGCAATTTTATCGTCATTTCTCATAAATCGCCGTTTCACACGAAAGAAACATGAATTTGTCAGTTTGAATAGTTCAAAACAGCGTTTTTCTATGTTTTTGCAAGTTTATAACAGCAATTTTATAGTAATTTCTCATAAATCGCCGTTTCGCACGGAAGAAACATGAATTTGTCAGTTTGAGTAGTTCAAAACAGCGTTTTTCTATGTTGTTGCAAGTTTAAAACAGCAGTCTTTTGTCATTTCTCATAAATCGCCGTTTCACACGAAAGAAACATGAATTTGTCAGTTTGAATAGTTCAAAACAGCGTTTTTCTATGTTTTTGCAAGTTTAAAACAGCAATTTTATCGTGATTTCACAAAAATTAACCGTTTCCAACGTAAGAAACTTAAATTTATCAGTTTGAATAGTTCAAAACAGCGTTTTTCTATGTTTTTGCAAGTTTAAAACAGCAATTTTATCGTGATTTCACAAAAATCCACCGTTTCGAACGTAAGAAACATGAATTTATCAGTTTGAATAGTTGAAAACAGCGTTTTTCTATGTTTTTGTAAGTTTAAAACAGCAATTTTATCGTCATTTCTCATAAATCGCCGTTTCGCACGAAAGAAACATGAATTTGTTAGTTTGAATAGTTCAAAAGAGCGTTTTTCTATGTTTTTGCAAGTTTAAAACAGCAATTTTATCGTCATTTCTCATAAATCGCCGTTTCACACGAAAGAAACATGAATTTGTCAGTTTGAATAGTTCAAAACAGTGTTTTTCTATGTTAGTTTAAAACAGCAATTTTATCGTCATTTCTCATAAATCGCCGTTTCACACGAAAGAAACATGAATTTGTCAGTTTGAATAGTTCAAAACAGCGTTTTTCTATGTTTTTGCAAGTTTATAACAGCAATTTTATAGTAATTTCTCATAAATCGCCGTTTCGCACGGAAGAAACATGAATTTGTCAGTTTGAGTAGTTCAAAACAGCGTTTTTCTATGTTGTTGCAAGTTTAAAACAGCAGTTTTATCGTCATTTCTCATAAATCGCCGTTTCACACGAAAGAAACATGAATTTGTCAGTTTGAATAGTTCAAAACAGCGTTTTTCTATGTTTTTGCAAGTTTAAAACAGCAATTTTATCGTAATTTCTCATAAATCGCCGTTTCGCACGGAAGAAACATGAATTTGTCAGTTTGAATAGTTGATAACAGCGTTTTTAAATGTTTTTGCAAGTTTAAAACAGCAATTTTATCGTGATTTCACAAAAATTAACCGTTTCCAACGTAAGAAACTTGAATTTATCAGTTTGAATAGTTCAAAACAGCGTTTTTCTATGTTTTTGCAAGTTTAAAACAGCAATTTTATCGTGATTTCACAAAAATCCACCGTTTCGAACGTAAGAAACATGAATTTATCAGTTTGAATAGTTGAAAACAGCGTTTTTCAATGTTTTTGCAAGTTTAAAACAGCAATTTTATCGTGATTTCACAAAAATCCACCGTTTGGAACGTAAGAAACATGAATTTATCAGTTTGAATAGTTGAAAACAGCGTTTTTCTATGTTTTTGCAAGTTTAAAACAGCAATTTTATCGTCATTTCTCATAAATCGCCGTTTCTCACAAAAGAAACATGAATTTGTCAGTTTGAATAGTTCAAAACAGCGTTTTTCTATGTTTTTGCAAGTTTAAAACAGCAATTATATCGTCATTTCTCATAAATCGCCGTTTCACACGTAAGAAACATGAATTTGTCAGTTTGAATAGTTCAAAACAGCGTTTTTCTATGTTTTTGCAAGTTTAAAACAGCAATTTTATCGTCATTTCTCATAAATCGCCGTTTCACACGAAAGAAACATAAATTTGTCAGTTTGAATAGTTCAAAACAGCGTTTTTCTATGTTTTTGCAAGTTTATAACAGCAATTTTATAGTAATTTCTCATAAATCGCCGTTTCGCACGGAAGAAACATGAATTTGTCAGTTTGAGTAGTTCAAAACAGCGTTTTTCTATGTTGTTGCAAGTTTAAAACAGCAATTTTATCGTCATTTCTCATAAATCGCCGTTTCACACGAAAGAAACATGAATTTGAAAGTTTGAATAGTTGATAACAGCGTTTTTCAATGTTTTTGCAAGTTTAAAACAGCAATTTTATCGTGATTTCACAAAAATCCACCGTTTCCAACGTAAGAAACTTGAATTTATCAGTTTGAATAGTTCAAAACAGCGTTTTTCTATGTTTTTGCAAGTTTAAAACAGCAATTTTATCGTGATTTCACAAAAATCCACCGTTTCGAAGGTAAGAAACATGAATTTATCAGTTTGAATAGTTGAAAACAGCGTTTTTCTATGTTTTTGCAAGTTTAAAACAGCAATTTTATCGTCATTTCTCATAAATCGCCGTTTCACACGAAAGAAACATGAATTTGTCAGTTAGAATAGTTCAAAACAGTGTTTTTCTATGTTTTTGCAAGTATAAAACAGCAATTTCATCGTCATTTCTCATAAATCGCCGTTTCACACGAAAGAAACATGAATTTGTCAGTTTGAATAGTTCAAAACAGCGTTTTTCTATGTTTTTGCAAGTTTATAACATCAATTTTATAGTAATTTCTCATAAATCGCCGTTTCGCACGGAAGATACATGAATTTGTCAGTTTGAGTAGTTCAAAACAGCGTTTTTCTATGTTTTTGCAAGTTTAAAACAGCAATTTTATCGTGATTTCACAAAAATCCACCGTTTCGAACGTAAGAAACATGAATTTATCAGTTTGAATAGTTGAAAACAGCGTTTTTCTATGTTTTTGCAAGTTTAAAACAGCAATTTTATCGTCATTTCTCATAAATCGCCGTTTCGCACGAAAGAAACATGAATTTGTCAGTTTGAATAGTTCAAAACAGCGTTTTTCTATGTTTTTGCAAGTTTAAAACAGCAATTTTATCGTCATTTCTCATAAATCGCCGTTTCACACGTAAGAAACATGAATTTGTCAGTTTGAATAGTTCAAAACAGCGTTTTTCTATGTTTTTGCAAATTTAAAACAGCAATTTTATCGTCATTTCTCATATATCGCCGTTTCACACGAAAGAAACATGAATTTGTCAGTTTAAGTACTTCAAAACAGCGTTTTTCTATGTTTTTGCAAGTTTATAACAGCAATTTTATAGTAATTTCTCATAAATCGCCGTTTCGCACGGAAGAAACATGAATTTGTCAGTTTGAGTAGTTCAAACAGCGTTTTTCTATGTTTTTGCAAGTTTAAAACAGCAATTTTATCGTCATTTCTCATAAATCGCCGTTTCACACGAAAGAAACATGAATTTGTCAGTTTGAATAGTTCAAAACAGCGTTTTTCTATGTTTTTGCAAGTTTAAAACAGCAATTTTATCGTCATTTATCATAAATCGCCGTTTCGCACGAAAGAAACATGAATTTGTCAGTTTGAGTAGTTCAAAACAGCGTTTTTCTATGTTTTCGCAAGTTTAAAACAGCAATTTTATCGTCATTTCTCATAAATCGCCGTTTCACACGAAAGAAACATGAATTTGTCATTTTGAATAGTTCAAAACAGCGTTTTTCTATGTTTTTGCAAGATTAAAACAGCAATTTTATCGTAATTTCTCATAAATCGCCGTTTCGCACGGAAGAAACATGAATTTGTCAGTTTGAATAGTTGTAAACAGCGTTTTTCAATGTTTTTGCAAGTTTAAAACAGCAATTTTATCGTGATTTCACAAAAATCCACCGTTTGGAACGTAAGAAACATGAATTTATCAGTTTGAATAGTTGAAAACAGCGTTTTTCTATGTTTTTGCAAGTTTAAAAGAGCAATTTTATCGTCATTTCACATAAATCGCCGTTTCGCACGAAAGAAACATGAATTTGTCAGTTTGAATAGTTCAAAACAGCGTTTTTCTATGTTTTTGCAAGTTTAAAACAGCAATTTTATCGTCATTTCTCATAAATCGCCGTTTCACACGAAAGAAACATGAATTTGTCAGTTTGAATTGTTCAAAACATCGTTTTTCTATGTTTTTGCAAGTTTATAACAGCAATTTTATAGTAATTTCTCATAAATCGCCGTTTCGCACGGAAGAAACATGAATTTGTCAGTTTGAGTAGTTCAAAACAGCGTTTTTCTATGTTGTTTCAAGTTTAAAAAAGCAATTTTATCGTCATTTCTCATAAATCGCCGTTTCACACGAAAGAAACATGAATTTGTCAGTTTGAATAGTTCAAAACAGCGTTTTTCTATGTTTTTGCAAGTTTATAACAGCAATTTTATAATAATTTCTCATAAATCGCCGTTTCGCACGAAAGAAACATGAATTTGTCAGTTTGAGTAGTTCAAAACAGCGTTTTTCTATGTTTTTGCAAGTTTAAAACAGCAATTTTATCGTGATTTCACAAAAATCCACCGTTTCCAACGTAAGAAACATGAATTTATCAGTTTGAATAGTTGAAAACAGCGTTTTTCTATGTTGTTGCAAGTTTAAAACAGCAATTTTATCGTCATTTCTCATAAATCGCCGTTTCGCACGAAAGAATCATTAATTTGTCAGTTTGAATAGTTCAAAACAGCGTTTTTATATGTTTTTGCAAGTTTAAAACAGCAATTTTATCGTCATTTCTCATAAATCACCGTTTCACACGAAAGAAACATGAATTTGTCAGTTTGAATAGTTCAACACAGCGTTTTTCTATGTTTTTGCAAGTTTAAAACAGCAATTTTATCGTAATTTCTCATAAATCGCCGTTTCGCACGGAAGAAACATGAATTTGTCAGTTTGAATAGTTGAAAACAGCGTTTTTCAATGTTTTTGCAAGTTTAAAACAGCAATTTTATCGTGATTTCACAAAAATCCACCGTTTGGAACGTAAGAAACATGAATTTATCAGTTTGAATAGTTCAAAACAGCGTTTTTCTATGTTTTTGCAAGTTTAAAACAGCAATTTTATCGTCATTTCTCATAAATCGCCGTTTCACACGAAAGAAACATGAATTTGTCAGTTTGAGTAGTTCAAAACAGCGTTTTTCTATGTTTTTGCAAGTTTAAAACAGCAATTTTATCGTCATTTCTCATAAATCGCCGTTTCACACGAAAGAAACATGACTTTGTCATTTTGAATAGTTCAAAACAGCGTTTTTCTATGTTTTTGCAAGTTTAAAACAGCAATTTTATCGTAATTTCTCATAAATCGCCGTTTCGCACGGAAGAAACATGAATTTGTTAGTTTGAATAGTTGAAAACAGCGTTTTTCAATGTTTTTGCAAGTTTAAAACAGCAATTTTATCGTGATTTCACAAAAATCCACCGTTTGGAACGTAAGAAACATGAATTTATCAGTTTAAATAGTTCAAAACCGCGTTTATCTATGTTTTTGCAAGTTTAAAACAGCAATTTTATCGTCATTTCTCATAAATCGCCGTTTCGCACGAAAGAAACATGAATTTGTCAGTTTGAATAGTTGAAAACAGCGTTTTTCAATGTTTTTGCAAGTTTAAAACAGCAATTTTATCGTCATTTCTCATAAATCGCCGTTTCACACGAAAGAAACATGAATTTGCCATTTTGAATAGTTCAAAACAGAGTTTTTCTATGTTTTTGCAAGTTTAAAACAGCAATTTTATTGTCATTTCTCATAAATCGCCGTTTCACACGAAAGAAACATGAATTTGTCAGTTATAGTAGTTCAAAACAGCGTTTTTCTATGTTTTTGCAAGTTTAAAACAGCAATTTTATCGTCATTTCTCATAAATCGCCGTTTCACACGAAAGAAACATGAATTTGTCATTTTGAATAGTTCAAAACAGCGTTTTTCTATGTTTTTGCAAGTTTTAAACAGCAATTTTATCGTAATTTTTCATAAATCGCCGTTTCGCACGGAAGAAACATGAATTTGTCAGTTTGAATAGTTGAAAACAGCGTTTTTCAATGTTTTTGCAAGTTTAAAACAGCAATTTTATCGTGATTTCACAAAAATCCACCGTTTGGAACGCAAGAAACATGAATTTATCAGTTTGAATAGTTGAAAACAGCGTTTTTCTATGTTTCTGCAAGTTTAAAACAGCAATTTTATCGTCATTTCTCATAAATCGCCGTTTCGCACGAAAGAAACATGAATTTGTCAGTTTGAATAGTTCAAAACAGCGTTTTTCTATGTTTTTGCAAGTTTAAAACAGCAATTTTATCGTCATTTCTCATAAATCGCCGTTTCACACGTAAGAAACATGAATTTGTCAGTTTGAATAGTTCAAAACAGCGTTTTTCTATGTTTTTGCAAGTTTAAAACAGCAATTTTTTCGTCATTTCTCATAAATCGCCGTTTCACACGAAAGAAACATGAATTTGTCAGTTTGAATAGTTCAAAACAGCGTTTTTCTATGTTTTTGCAAGTTTAAAACAGCAATTTTATCGTAATTTTTCATAAATCGCCGTTTCGCACGGAAGAAACATGAATTTGTCAGTTTGAATAGTTGAAAACAGCGTTTTTCAATGTTTTTGCAAGTTTAAAACAGCAATTTTATCGTGATTTCACAAAAATCCACCGTTTGGAACGTAAGAAACATGAATTTATCAGTTTGAATAGTTGAAAACAGCGTTTTTCTATGTTTTTGCAAGTTTAAAACAGCAATTTTATCGTCATTTCTCATAAATCGCCGTTTCTCACGAAAGAAACATGAATTTGTCAGTTTGAATAGTTCAAAACAGCGTTTTTCTATGTTTTTGCAAGTTTAAAACAGCAATTTTATCGTCATTTCTCATAAATCGCCGTTTCACATGTATGAAACATGAATTTATCAGTTTGAATATTTGAAAACAGCGTTCTTCTATGTTTTTGCAAGTTTAAAACAGCAATTTTATCGTCATTTCTCATAAATCGCCGTTTCACACGAAAGAAACATGAATTTGTCAGTTTGAATAGTTCAAAACAGCGTTTTTCTATGTTTTTGCAAGTTTAAAACAGCAATTTTATAGTAATTTCTCATAAATCGCCGTTTCGCACGGATGAAACATGAATTTGTCAGTTTGAGTAGTTCAAAACAGCGTTTTTCTATGTTTTTGCAAGTTTAAAACAGCAATTTTATCGTCATTTCTCATAAATCGCCGTTTCACACGAAAGGAACATGAATTTGACAGTTTGAATAGTTCAAAACAGCGTTTTTCTATGTTTTTGCGAGTTTAAAACAGCAATTTTATCGTCATTTCTCATAAATCGCCGTTTCGCACGAAAGAAACATGAATTTGTCAGTTTGAATAGTTCAAAACAGCGTTTTTTTATGTTTTTGCAAGTTTAAAACAGCAATTTTATCGTCATTTCTCATAAATCGCCATTTCACACGTAAGAAACATGAATTTGTCAGTTTGAATAGTTCAAAACAGCGTTTTTCTATGTTTTTGCAAGTTTAAAACAGCAATTTTATCGTCATTTATCATAAATCGCCGTTTCGCACAAAAGAAACATGAATTTGTCAGTTTGAGTAGTTCAAAACAGCGTTTTTCTATGTTTTTGCAAGTTTAAAACAGCAATCTTATCGTCATTTCTCATAAATCGCCGTTTCACGCGAAAGAAACATGAATTTGTCAGTTTGAATAGTTCAAAACAGCGTTTTTCTATGTTTTTGCAAGTTTAAAACAGCAATTTTATCGTCATTTCTCATAAATCGCCGTTTCACACGAAAGAAACATGAATTTGTCAGTTTGAATAGTTCAAAACAGCGTTTTTCTATGTTTTTGCATGTTCAAAACAGCAATTTTATCGTAATTTCTAATAAATCGCCGTTTCGCACGGAAGAAACATGAATTTGTCAGTTTGAATAGTTGAAAACAGCGTTTTTCAATGTTTTTGAAAGTTTAAAACAGAAATTTTATCGTGATTTCACAAAAATCCACCGTTTGGAACGAAAGATACATGAATTTATCAGTTTGAATAGTTGAAAACAGCGTTTTTCTATGTTTTTGCAAGTTTAAAACAGCAATTTTATCGTCATTTCTCATAAATCGCCGTTTCGCACGAAAGAAACATGAATTTATCAGTTTGAATAGTTGAAAACAGCGTTTTTCTATGTTTTTGCAAGTTTAAAACAGCAATTTTATCGTCATTTCTCATAAATCGCCGTTTCGAACGAAAGAAACATGAATTTGTCAGTTTGAATAGTTCAAAACAGCGTTTTTTTATGTTTTTGCAAGTTTAAAACAGCAATTTTATCGTCATTTCCCATAAATCGCCGTTTCACACGTAAGAAACATGAATTTGTCAGTTTGAATAGTTCAAAACAGCGTTTTGTTTTTGCAAGTTTAAAACAGCAATTTTATCGTCATTTCTCATAAATCGCCGTTTCACACGAAAGAAACATGAATTTGTCAGTTTGAATAGTTCAAAACAGCGTTTTTCTATGTTTTTGCAAGTTTAAAACAGCAATTTTATAGTAATTTCTCATAAATCGCCGTTTCGCACGGAAGAAACATGAATTTGTCAGTTTGAATAGTTCAAAACAGCGTTTTTTTATTTTTTTGCAAGTTTAAAACAGCAATTTTATCGTCATTTCCCATAAATCGCCGTTTCACACGTAAGAAACATGAATTTGTCAGTTTGAATAGTTCAAAACAGCGTTTTGTTTTTGCAAGTTTAAAACAGCAATTTTATCGTAATTTCTCATAAATCGCCGTTTCACACGAAAGAAACATGAATTTGTCAGTTTGAATAGTTCAAAACAACGTTTTTCTATGTTTTTGCAAGTTTATAACAGCAATTTTATAGTAATTTCTCATAAATCGCCGTTTCGCACGGAAGAAACATGAATTTGTCAGTTTGAGTAGTTCAAAACAGCGTTTTTCTATATTTTTGCAAGTTTAAAACAGCAATTTTATCGTCATTTCTCATAAATCGCCGTTTCACACGAAAGAAACATGAATTTGTCAGTTTGAATAGTTCAAAACAGCGTTTTTCTATGTTATTGCAAGTTTATAACAGCAATTTTATAGTATTTTCTCATAAATCGCCGTTTCGCACAGAAGAAACATGAATTTGTCAGTTTGAGTAGTTCAAAACAGCGATTTTCTATGTTTTTGCAAGTTTAAAACAGCAATTTTATCGTGATTTCACAAAAATCCACCGTTTCGAACGTAAGAAACATGAATTTATCAGTTTGAATAGTTGAAAACAGCGTTTTTCTATGTTTTTGCAAGTTTAAAACAGCAATTTTATCGTCATTTCTCATAAATCGCCGTTTCGCACGAAAGAATCATTAATTTGTCAGTTTGAATAGTTCAAAACAGCGTTTTTCTATGTTTTTGCAAGTTTAAAACAGCAATTTTATCGTCATTTCTCATAAATCGCCGTTTCACACGAAAGAAACATAAATTTGTCAGTTTGAATAGTCAAAACAGCGTTTTTCTATGTTTTTGCAAGTTTAAAACAGCAATTTTATCGTCATTTCTCATAAATCGCCGTTTCGCACGAAAGAAACATGAATTTGTCAGTTTGAATAGTTCAAAACAGCGTTTTTCTATGTTTTTGCAAGTTTAAAACAGCAATTTTATCGTCATTTCTCATAAATCGCCGTTTCACACGAAAGAAACATGAATTTGTCAGTTTGAATAGTTCAAAACAACGTTTTTCTATGTTTTTGCAAGTTTATAACAGCAATTTTATAGTAATTTCTCATAAATCGCCGTTTCGCACGGAAGAAACATGAATTTGTCAGTTTGAGTAGTTCAAAACAGCGTTTTTCTATATTTTTGCAAGTTTAAAACAGCAATTTTATCGTCATTTCTCATAAATCGCCGTTTCACACGAAAGAAACATGAATTTGTCAGTTTGAATAGTTCAAAACAGCGTTTTTCTATGTTATTGCAAGTTTATAACAGCAATTTTATAGTATTTTCTCATAAATCGCCGTTTCGCACAGAAGAAACATGAATTTGTCAGTTTGAGTAGTTCAAAACAGCGTTTTTCTATGTTTTTGCAAGTTTAAAACAGCAATTTTATCGTGATTTCACAAAAATCCACCGTTTCGCACGAAAGAAACATGAATTTGTCAGTTTGAATAGTTCAAAACAGCGTTTTTCTATGTTTTTGCAAGTTTAAAACAGCAATTTTATCGTCATTTCTCATAAATCGCCGTTTCACATGAAAGAAACATGAATTTGTCAGTTTGAATAGTTCAAAACAGCGTTTTTCTATGTTTTTGCAAGTTTAAAACAGCAATTTTATCGTAATTTCTCATAAATCGCCGTTTCGCACGGAAGAAACATGAATTTGTCAGTTTGAATAGTTAAAAACAGCGTTTTTCAATGTTTTTGCAAGTTTAAAACAGCAATTTTATCGTGATTTCACAAAAATTTACCGTTTCCAACGTAAGAAACATGAATTTATCAGTTTGAATAGTTGAAAACAGCGTTTTTCTATGTTTTTGCAAGTTTAAAACAGCAATCTTATCGTCATTTCTCATAAATCGCCGTTTCACACGAAAGAAACATGAATTTGTCAGTTTGAATAGTTCAAAACAGCGTTTTTCTATGTTTTTGCAAGTTTAAAACAGCAATTTTATCGTCATTTCTCATAAATCGCCGTTTCACACGAAAGAAACATGAATTTGTCAGTTTGAATAGTTCAAAACAGCGTTTTTCTATGTTTTTGCAAGTTTAAAACAGCAATTTTATCGTCATTTATCATAAATCGCCGTTTCGCACGAAAGAAACATGAATTTGTCAGTTTGAGTAGTTCAAAACAGCGTTTTTCTATGTTTTTGCAAGTTTAAAACAGCAATTTTATCGTCATTTCTCATAAATCGCCGTTTCACACGAAAGAAACATGAATTTGTCAGTTTGAATAGTTCAAAACAGCGTTTTTTCTATGTTTTTGCAAGTTTAAAACAGCAATTTTATCGTAATTTCTCATAAATCGCCGTTTCGCACGGAAGAAACATGAATTTGTCAGTTTGAATAGTTGAAAACAGCGTTTTTCAATATTTTTGCAAGTTTAAAACAGCAATTTTATCGTGATTTCACAAAAATCCACCGTTTGGAACATAAGAAACATGAATTTATCAGTTTGAATAGTTGAAAACAGGGTTTTTCTATGTTTTTGCAAGTTTAAAACAGCAATTTTATCGTCATTTCTCATAAATCGCCGTTTCGCACGAAAGAAACATGAATTTGTCAGTTTGAATAGTTCAAAACAGCGTTTTTCTATGTTTTTGCAAGCTTAAAACAGCAATTTTATCGTCATTTCTCATAAATCGCCGTTTCACATGAAAGAAACATGAATTTGTCAGTTTGAATAGTTTAAAACAGCAATTTTATCGTCATTTCTCATAAATCGCCGTTTCACACGAAAGAAACATGAATTTGTCAGTTTGAATAGTTCAAAACAGCGTTTTTCTATGTTATTGCAAGTTTATAACAGCAATTTTATAGTATTTTCTCATAAATCGCCGTTTCGCAAAGAAGAAACATGAATTTGTCAGTTTGAGTAGTTCAAAACAGCGTTTTTCTATGTTTTTGCAAGTTTAAAACAGCAATTTTATCGTGATTTCACAAAAATCCACCGTTTCGAACGTAAGAAACATGAATTTATCAGTTTGAATAGTTGAAAACAGCGTTTTTCTATGTTTTTGCAAGTTTAAAACAGCAATTTTATCGTCATTTCTCATAAATCGCCGTTTCGCACGAAAGAAACAAGAATTTGTCAGTTTGAATAGTTCAAAACAGCGTTTTTCTATGTTTTTGCAAGTTTAAAACAGCAATTTTATCGTCATTTCTCATAAATCGCCGTTTCACACGAAAGAAACATAAATTTGTCAGTTTGAATAGTCAAAACAGCGTTTTTCTATGTTTTTGCAAGTTTAAAACAGCAATTTTATCGTCATTTCTCATAAATCGCCGTTTCGCACGAAAGAAACATGAATTTGTCAGTTTGAATAGTTCAAAACAGCGTTTTCCTATGTTTTTGCAAGTTTAAAACAGCAATTTTATCGTCATTTCTCATAAATCGCCGTTTCACACGAAAGAAACATGAATTTGTCCGTTTGAATAGTTCAAAACAGCGTTTTTCTATGTTTTTGCAAGTTTAAAACAGCAATTTTATCGTAATTTCTCATAAATCGCTGTTTCGCACGGAAGAAACATGAATTTGTCAGTTTGAATAGTTGAAAACAGCTTTTTTCAATGTTTTTGCAAGTTTAAAACAGCAATTTTATCGTGATTTCACAAAAATCCACCGTTTCCAACGTAAGAAACATGAATTTATCAGTTTGAATAGTTGAAAACAGCGTTTTTCTATGTTTTTGCAAGTTTAAAACAGCAATCTTATCGTCATTTCTCATAAATCGCCGTTTCACGCGAAAGAAACATGAATTTGTCAGTTTGAATAGTTCAAAACAGCGTTTTTCTATGTTTTTGCAAGTTTAAAACAGCAATTTTATCGTCATTTCTCATAAATCGCCGTTTCACACGAAAGAAACATGAATTTGTCAGTTTGAATAGTTCAAAACAGCGTTTTTCTATGTTTTTGCAAGTTTAAAACAGCAATTTTATCGTCATTTCTCATAAATCGCCGTTTCACACGCAAGAAACATGAATTTGTCAGTTTGAATAGTTCAAAACAGCGTTTTTCTATGTTTTTGCAAGTTTAAAACAGCAATTTCAACGTCATTTCTCATAAATCGCCGTTTCACACGAAAGAAACATGAATTTGTCAGTTTGAATAGTTCAAAACAACGTTTTTCTATGTTTTTGCAAGTTTATAACAGCAATTTTATAGTATTTTCTCATAAATCGCCGTTTCGCACGGAAGAAACATGAATTTGTCAGTTTGAGTAGTTCAAAACAGCGTTTTTCTATATTTTTGCAAGTTTAAAACAGCAATTTTATCGTCATTTCTCATAAATCGCCGTTTCACACGAAAGAAACATGAATTTGTCAGTTTGAATAGTTCAAAACAACGTTTTTCTATGTTTTTGCAAGTTTATAACAGCAATTTTATAGTAATTTCTCATAAATCGCCGTTTCGCACGGAAGAAACATGAATTTGTCAGTTTGAGTAGTTCAAAACAGCGTTTTTCTATATTTTTGCAAGTTTAAAACAGCAATTTTATCGTCATTTCTCATAAATCGCCGTTTCACACGAAAGAAACATGAATTTGTCAGTTTGAATAGTTCAATACAGCGTTTTTCTATGTTATTGGAAGTTTATAACAGCAATTTTATAGTATTTTCTCATAAATCGCCGTTTCGCACAGAAGAAACATGAATTTGTCAGTTTGAGTAGTTCAAAACAGCGTTTTTCTATGTTTTTGCAAGTTTAAAACAGCAATTTTATCGTGATTTCACAAAAATCCACCGTTTCGCACGAAAGAAACATGAATTTGTCAGTTTGAATAGTTGAAAACAGCGTTTTTCTATGTTTTTGCAAGTTTAAAACAGCAATCTTATCGTCATTTCTCATAAATCGCCGTTTCACACGAAAGAAACTTGAATTTGTCAGTTTGAATAGTTCAAAACAGCGTTTTTCTATGTTTTTGCAAGTTTAAAACAGCAAATTTATCGTCATTTCTCATAAATCGCCGTTTAACATGAAAGAAACATGAATTTGTCAGTTTGAATAGTTCAAAACAGCGTTTTTCTATGTTTTTGCAAGTTTAAAACAGCAATTTTATCGTCATTTCTCATAAATCGCCGTTTCACACGAAAGAAACATGAATTTGTCCGTTTGAATAGTTCAAAACAGCGTTTTTGTATGTTTTTGCAAGTTTAAAACAGCAATTTTATCGTAATTTCTCATAAATCGCTGTTTCGCACGGAAGAAACATGAATTTGTCAGTTTGAATAGTTGAAAACAGCTTTTTTCAATGTTTTTGCAAGTTTAAAACAGCAATTTTATCGTGATTTCACAAAATTCCACCGTTTCCAACGTAAGAAACATGAATTTATCAGTTTGAATAGTTGAAAACAGCGTTTTTCTATGTTTTTGCAAGTTTAAAACAGCAATCTTATCGTCATTTCTCATAAATCGCCGTTTCACACGAAAGAAACATGAATTTGTCAGTTTGAATAGTTCAAAACAGCGTTTTTCTATGTTTTTGCAAGTTTAAAACAGCAATTTTATCGTCATTTCTCATAAATCGCCGTTTCACACGTAAGAAACATGAATTTGTCAGTTTGAATAGTTCAAAACAGCGTTTTTCTATGTTTTTGCAAGTTTAAAACAGCAATTTCATCGTCATTTCTCATAAATCGCCGTTTCACACGAAAGAAACATGAATTTGTCAGTTTGAATAGTTCAAAACAACGTTTTTCTATGTTTTTGCAAGTTTATAACAGCAATTTTATAGTAATTTCTCATAAATCGCCGTTTCGCACGGAAGAAACATGAATTTGTCAGTTTGAGTAGTTCAAAACAGCGTTTTTCTATATTTTTGCAAGTTTAAAACAGCAATTTTATCGTCATTTCTCATAAATCGCCGTTTCACACGAAAGAAACATGAATTTGTCAGTTTGAATAGTTCAAAACAACGTTTTTCTATGTTTTTGCAAGTTTATAACAGCAATTTTATAGTAATTTCTCATAAATCGCCGTTTCGCACGGAAGAAACATGAATTTGTCAGTTTGAGTAGTTCAAAACAGCGTTTTTCTATATTTTTGCAAGTTTAAAACAGCAATTTTATCGTCATTTCTCATAAATCGCCGTTTCACACGAAAGAAACATGAATTTGTCAGTTTGAGTAGTTCAAAACAGCGTTTATCTATGTTATTGGAAGTTTATAACAGCAATTTTATAGTATTTTCTCATAAATCGCCGTTTCGCACAGAAGAAACATGAATTTGTCAGTTTGAGTAGTTCAAAACAGCGTTTTTCTATGTTTTTGCAAGTTTAAAACAGCAATTTTATCGTGATTTCACAAAAATCCACCGTTTCGCACGAAAGAAACATGAATTTGTCAGTTTGAATAGTTCAAAACAGCGTTTTTCTATGTTTTTGCAAGTTTAAAACAGCAATTTTATCGTCATTTCTCATAAATCGCCGTTTCACATGAAAGAAACATGAATTTGTCAGTTTGAATAGTTCAAAACAGCGTTTTTCTATGTTTTTGCAAGTTTAAAACAGCAATTTTATCGTAATTTCTCATAAATCGCCGTTTCGCACGGAAGAAACATGAATTTGTCAGTTTGAATAGTTAAAAACAGCGTTTTTCAATGTTTTTGCAAGTTTAAAACAGCAATTTTATCGTGATTTCACAAAAATCCACCGTTTCCAACGTAAGAAACATGAATTTATCAGTTTGAATAGTTGAAAACAGCGTTTTTCTATGTTTTTGCAAGTTTAAAACAGCAATCTTATCGTCATTACTCATAAATCGCCGTTTCACACGAAAGAAACATGAATTTGTCAGTTTGAATACTTCAAAACAGCGTTTTTCTATGTTTTTGCAATTTTAAAACAGCAATTTTATCGTCATTTCTCATAAATCGCCGTTTCACACGAAAGAAACATGAATTTGTCAGTTTGAATAGTTCAAAACAGCGTTTTTCTATGTTTTTGCAAGTTTAAAACAGCAATTTTATCGTCATTTATCATAAATCGCCGTTTCGCACGAAAGAAACATGAATTTGTCAGTTTGAGTAGTTCAAAACAGCGTTTTTCTATGTTTTTGCAAGTTTAAAACAGCAATTTTATCGTCATTTCTCATATATCGCCGTTTCACACGAAAGAAACATGAATTTGTCAGTTTGAATAGTTCAAAACAGCGTTTTTCTATGTTTTTGCAAGTTTAAAACAGCAATTTTATCGTAATTTCTCATAAATCGCCGTTTCGCACGGAAGAAACATGAATTTGTCAGTTTGAATAGTTAAAAACAGCGTTTTTCAATGTTTTTGCAAGTTTAAAACAGCAATTTTATCGTGATTTCACAAAAATCCACCGTTTGGAACGTAAGAAACATGAATTTATCAGTTTGAATAGTTGAAAACAGGGTTTTTCTATGTTTTTGCAAGTTTAAAACAGCAATTTTATCGTCATTTCTCATAAATCGCCGTTTCGCACGAAAGAAACATGAATTTGTCAGTTTGAATAGTTCAAAACAGCGTTTTTCTATGTTTTTGCAAGCTTAAAACAGCAATTTTATCGTCATTTCTCATAAATCGCCGTTTCACATGAAAGAAACATGAATTTGTCAGTTTGAATAGTTCAAAACAGCGTTTTTCTATGTTTTTGCAAGTTTAAAACAGCAATTTTATCGTCATTTCTCATAAATCGCCGTTTCGCACGAAAGAAACATGAATTTGTCAGTTTGAATAGTTCAAAACAGCGTTTTTCTATGTTTTTGCTAGTTTAAAACAGCAATTTTATCGTCATTTCTCATAAATCGCCGTTTAACACGAAAGAAACATGAATTTGTCCGTTTGAATAGTTCAAGACAGCGTTTTTCTATGTTTTTGCAAATTTAAAACAGCAATTTTATCGTCATTTCTCATAAATCGCCGTTTCACACGAAAGAAACAAGAATTTGCCAGTTTGAATAGTTCAAAACTGCGTTTTTCTATGTTTTTGCAAGTTTAAAACAGCAATTTTATCGTAATTTCTCATAAATCGCCGTTTCGCACGGAAGAAACATGAATTTGTCAGTTTGAATAGTTGAAAACAGCGTTTTTCAATGTTTTTGCAAGTTTAAAACAGCAATTTTATCGTGATTTCACAAAAATCCACCGTTTCCAACGTAAGAAACATGAATTTATCAGTTTGAATAGTTCAAAACAGCGTTTTTCTATGTTTTTGCAAGTTTAAAACAGCAATTTTAACGTCATTTCTCATAAATCGCCGTTTCACACGAAAGAAACATGAATTTGTCAGTTTGAATAGTTCAAAACAGCGTTTTTCTATGTTTTTGCAAGTTTAAAACAGCAATTTTATCGTCATTTCTCATAAATCGCCGTTTCACACGAAAGAAACATGAATTTGTCAGTTTGAATAGATCAAAACAGCGTTTTTCTATATTTTTGCAAGTTTAAAACAGCAATTTTATCGTCATTGCTCATAAATCGCCGTTTCACACGAAAGAAACATGAATTTGTCAGTTTGAATAGTTCAAAACAACGTTTTTCTATGTTTTTGCAAGTTTATAACAGCAATTTTATAGTAATTTCTCATAAATCGCCGTTTCGCACGGAAGAAACATGAATTTGTCAGTTTGAGTAGTTCAAAACAGCGTTTTTCTATATTTTTGCAAGTTTAAAACAGCAATTTTATCGTCATTTCTCATAAATCGCCGTTTCACACCAAAGAAACATGAATTTGTCAGTTTGAATAGTTCAAAACAGCGTTTTTCTATGTTATTGCAAGTTTATAACAGCAATTTTATAGTATTTTCTCATAAATCGCCGTTTCGCACAGAAGAAACATGAATTTGTCAGTTTGAGTAGTTCAAAACAGCGTTTTTCTATGTTTTTGCAAGTTTAAAACAGCAATTTTATCGTGATTTCACAAAAATCCACCGTTTCGCACGAAAGAAACATGAATTTGTCAGTTTGAATAGTTCAAAACAGCGTTTTTCTATGTTTTTGCAAGTTTAAAACAGCAATTTCATCGTCATTTCTCATAAATCGCCGTTTCACACGAAAGAAACATGAATTTGTCAGTTTGAATAGTTCAAAACAACGTTTTTCTATGTTTTTGCAAGTTTATAACAGCAATTTTATAGTAATTTCTCATAAATCGCCGTTTCGCACGGAAGAAACATGAATTTGTCAGTTTGAGTAGTTCAAAACAGCGTTTTTCTATATTTTTGCAAGTTTAAAACAGCAATTTTATCGTCATTTCTCATAAATCGCCGTTTCACACGAAAGAAACATGAATTTGTCAGTTTGAATAGTTCAAAACAACGTTTTTCTATGTTTTTGCAAGTTTATAACAGCAATTTTATAGTAATTTCTCATAAATCGCCGTTTCGCACGGAAGAAACATGAATTTGTCAGTTTGAGTAGTTCAAAACAGCGTTTTTCTATATTTTTGCAAGTTTAAAACAGCAATTTTATCGTCATTTCTCATAAATCGCCGTTTCACACGAAAGAAACATGAATTTGTCAGTTTGAATAGTTCAAAACAGCGTTTATCTATGTTATTGGAAGTTTATAACAGCAATTTTATAGTATTTTCTCATAAATCGCCGTTTCGCACAGAAGAAACATGAATTTGTCAGTTTGAGTAGTTCAAAACAGCGTTTTTCTATGTTTTTGCAAGTTTAAAACAGCAATTTTATCGTGATTTCACAAAAATCCACCGTTTCGCACGAAAGAAACATGAATTTGTCAGTTTGAATAGTTCAAAACAGCGTTTTTCTATGTTTTTGCAAGTTTAAAACAGCAATTTTATCGTCATTTCTCATAAATCGCCGTTTCACATGAAAGAAACATGAATTTGTCAGTTTGAATAGTTCAAAACAGCGTTTTTCTATGTTTTTGCAAGTTTAAAACAGCAATTTTATCGTAATTTCTCATAAATCGCCGTTTCGCACGGAAGAAACATGAATTTGTCAGTTTGAATAGTTAAAAACAGCGTTTTTCAATGTTTTTGCAAGTTTAAAACAGCAATTTTATCGTGATTTCACAAAAATCCACCGTTTCCAACGTAAGAAACATGAATTTATCAGTTTGAATAGTTGAAAACAGCGTTTTTCTATGTTTTTGCAAGTTTAAAACAGCAATCTTATCGTCATTACTCATAAATCGCCGTTTCACACGAAAGAAACATGAATTTGTCAGTTTGAATACTTCAAAACAGCGTTTTTCTATGTTTTTGCAATTTTAAAACAGCAATTTTATCGTCATTTCTCATAAATCGCCGTTTCACACGAAAGAAACATGAATTTGTCAGTTTGAATAGTTCAAAACAGCGTTTTTCTATGTTTTTGCAAGTTTAAAACAGCAATTTTATCGTCATTTATCATAAATCGCCGTTTCGCACGAAAGAAACATGAATTTGTCAGTTTGAGTAGTTCAAAACAGCGTTTTTCTATGTTTTTGCAAGTTTAAAACAGCAATTTTATCGTCATTTCTCATATATCGCCGTTTCACACGAAAGAAACATGAATTTGTCAGTTTGAATAGTTCAAAACAGCGTTTTTCTATGTTTTTGCAAGTTTAAAACAGCAATTTTATCGTAATTTCTCATAAATCGCCGTTTCGCACGGAAGAAACATGAATTTGTCAGTTTGAATAGTTAAAAACAGCGTTTTTCAATGTTTTTGCAAGTTTAAAACAGCAATTTTATCGTGATTTCACAAAAATCCACCGTTTGGAACGTAAGAAACATGAATTTATCAGTTTGAATAGTTGAAAACAGGGTTTTTCTATGTTTTTGCAAGTTTAAAACAGCAATTTTATCGTCATTTCTCATAAATCGCCGTTTCGCACGAAAGAAACATGAATTTGTCAGTTTGAATAGTTCAAAACAGCGTTTTTCTATGTTTTTGCAAGCTTAAAACAGCAATTTTATCGTCATTTCTCATAAATCGCCGTTTCACATGAAAGAAACATGAATTTGTCAGTTTGAATAGTTCAAAACAGCGTTTTTCTATGTTTTTGCAAGTTTAAAACAGCAATTTTATCGTCATTTCTCATAAATCGCCGTTTCGCACGAAAGAAACATGAATTTGTCAGTTTGAATAGTTCAAAACAGCGTTTTTCTATGTTTTTGCTAGTTTAAAACAGCAATTTTATCGTCATTTCTCATAAATCGCCGTTTAACACGAAAGAAACATGAATTTGTCCGTTTGAATAGTTCAAGACAGCGTTTTTCTATGTTTTTGCAAATTTAAAACAGCAATTTTATCGTCATTTCTCATAAATCGCCGTTTCACACGAAAGAAACAAGAATTTGCCAGTTTGAATAGTTCAAAACTGCGTTTTTCTATGTTTTTGCAAGTTTAAAACAGCAATTTTATCGTAATTTCTCATAAATCGCCGTTTCGCACGGAAGAAACATGAATTTGTCAGTTTGAATAGTTGAAAACAGCGTTTTTCAATGTTTTTGCAAGTTTAAAACAGCAATTTTATCGTGATTTCACAAAAATCCACCGTTTCCAACGTAAGAAACATGAATTTATCAGTTTGAATAGTTCAAAACAGCGTTTTTCTATGTTTTTGCAAGTTTAAAACAGCAATTTTAACGTCATTTCTCATAAATCGCCGTTTCACACGAAAGAAACATGAATTTGTCAGTTTGAATAGTTCAAAACAGCGTTTTTCTATGTTTTTGCAAGTTTAAAACAGCAATTTTATCGTCATTTCTCATAAATCGCCGTTTCACACGAAAGAAACATGAATTTGTCAGTTTGAATAGATCAAAACAGCGTTTTTCTATATTTTTGCAAGTTTAAAACAGCAATTTTATCGTCATTGCTCATAAATCGCCGTTTCACACGAAAGAAACATGAATTTGTCAGTTTGAATAGTTCAAAACAACGTTTTTCTATGTTTTTGCAAGTTTATAACAGCAATTTTATAGTAATTTCTCATAAATCGCCGTTTCGCACGGAAGAAACATGAATTTGTCAGTTTGAGTAGTTCAAAACAGCGTTTTTCTATATTTTTGCAAGTTTAAAACAGCAATTTTATCGTCATTTCTCATAAATCGCCGTTTCACACGAAAGAAACATGAATTTGTCAGTTTGAATAGTTCAAAACAACGTTTTTCTATGTTTTTGCAAGTTTATAACAGCAATTTTATAGTAATTTCTCATAAATCGCCGTTTCGCACGGAAGAAACATGAATTTGTCAGTTTGAGTAGTTCAAAACAGCGTTTTTCTATATTTTTGCAAGTTTAAAACAGCAATTTTATCGTCATTTCTCATAAATCGCCGTTTCACACGAAAGAAACATGAATTTGTCAGTTTGAATAGTTCAAAACAGCGTTTTTCTATGTTATTGCAAGTTTATAACAGCAATTTTATAGTATTTTCTCATAAATCGCCGTTTCGCACAGAAGAAACATGAATTTGTCAGTTTGAGTAGTTCAAAACAGCGTTTTTCTATGTTTTTGCAAGTTTAAAACAGCAATTTTATCGTGATTTCACAAAAATCCACCGTTTCGCACGAAAGAAACATGAATTTGTCAGTTTGAATAGTTCAAAACAGCGTTTTTCTATGTTTTTGCAAGTTTAAAACAGCAATTTTATCATCATTTCTCATAAATCGCCGTTTCACATGAAAGAAACATGAATTTGTCAGTTTGAATAGTTCAAAACAGCGTTTTTCTATGTTTTTGCAAGTTTAAAACAGCAATTTTATCGTAATTTCTCATAAATCGCCGTTTCGCACGGAAGAAACATGAATTTGTCAGTTTGAATAGTTAAAAACAGCGTTTTTCAATGTTTTTGCAAGTTTAAAACAGCAATTTTATCGTGATTTCACAAAAATCCACCGTTTCCAACGTAAGAAACATGAATTTATCAGTTTGAATAGTTGAAAACAGCGTTTTTCTATGTTTTTGCAAGTTTAAAACAGCAATCTTATCGTCATTTCTCATAAATCGCCGTTTCACACGAAAGAAACATGAATTTGTCAGTTTGAATAGTTCAAAACAGCGTTTTTCTATGTTTTTGCAAGTTTAAAACAGCAATTTTATCGTCATTTCTCATAAATCGCCGTTTCACACGAAAGAAACATGAATTTGTCAGTTTGAATAGTTCAAAACAGCGTTTTTCTATGTTTTTGCAAGTTTAAAACAGCAATTTTATCGTCATTTATCATAAATCGCCGTTTCGCACGAAAGAAACATGAATTTGTCAGTTTGAGTAGTTCAAAACAGCGTTTTTCTATGTTTTTGCAAGTTTAAAACAGCAATTTTATCGTCATTTCTCATAAATCGCCGTTTCACACGAAAGAAACATGAATTTGTCAGTTTGAATAGTTCAAAACAGCGTTTTTCTATGTTTTTGCAAGTTTAAAACAGCAATTTTATCGTAATTTCTCATAAATCGCCGTTTCGCACGGAAGAAACATGAATTTGTCAGTTTGAATAGTTGAAAACAGCGTTTTTCAATGTTTTTGCAAGTTTAAAACAGCAATTTTATCGTGATTTCACAAAAATCCACCGTTTGGAACGTAAGAAACATGAATTTATCAGTTTGAATAGTTGAAAACAGGGTTTTTCTATGTTTTTGCAAGTTTAAAACAGCAATTTTATCGTCATTTCTCATAAATCGCCGTTTCGCACGAAAGAAACATGAATTTGTCAGTTTGAATAGTTCAAAACAGCGTTTTTCTATGTTTTTGCAAGCTTAAAACAGCAATTTTATCGTCATTTCTCATAAATCGCCGTTTCACATGAAAGAAACATGAATTTGTCAGTTTGAATAGTTCAAAACAGCGTTTTTCTATGTTTTTGCAAGTTTAAAACAGCAATTTTATCGTCATTTCTCATAAATCGCCGTTTCACACGAAAGAAACATGAATTTGTCAGTTTGAATAGTTCAAAACAGCGTTTTTCTATGTTTTTGCAAGTTTAAAACAGCAATTTTATCGTAATTTCTCATAAATCGCCGTTTCACACGAAAGAAACATGAATTTGTCAGTTTGAATAGGCAAAACAGCGTTTAACCTATGTTTTTGCAAGTTTAAAACAGCAATTTTATCGTCATTTCTCATAAATCGCCGTTTCGCACGAAAGAAACATGAATTTGTCAGTTTGAATAGTTCAAAACAGCGTTTTTCTATGTTTTTGCTAGTTTAAAACAGCAATTTTATCGTCATTTCTCATAAATCGCCGTTTCACACGAAAGAAACATGAATTTGTCCGTTTGAATAGTTCAAAACAGCGTTTTTCTATGTTTTTGCAAGTTTAAAACAGCAATTTTATCGTGATTTCACAAAAATCCACCGTTTCGCACGAAAGAAACATGAATTTGTCAGTTTGAATAGTTCAAAACAGCGTTTTTCTATGTTTTTGCTAGTTTAAAACAGCAATTTTATCGTCATTTCTCATAAATCGCCGTTTCACACGAAAGAAACATGAATTTGTCAGTTTGAATAGTTCAAAACAACGTTTTTCTATGTTTTTGCAAGTTTATAACAGCAATTTTATAGTAATTTCTCATAAATCGCCGTTTCGCACGGAAGAAACATGAATTTGTCAGTTTGAGTAGTTCAAAACAGCGTTTTTCTATATTTTTGCAAGTTTAAAACAGCAATTTTATCGTCATTTCTCATAAATCGCCGTTTCACACGAAAGAAACATGAATTTGTCAGTTTGAATAGTTCAAAACAACGTTTTTCTATGTTTTTGCAAGTTTATAACAGCAATTTTATAGTAATTTCTCATAAATCGCCGTTTCGCACGGAAGAAACATGAATTTGTCAGTTTGAGTAGTTCAAAACAGCGTTTTTCTATATTTTTGCAAGTTTAAAACAGCAATTTTATCGTCATTTCTCATAAATCGCCGTTTCACACGAAAGAAACATGAATTTGTCAGTTTGAATAGTTCAAAACAGCGTTTTTCTATGTTATTGCAAGTTTATAACAGCAATTTTATAGTATTTTCTCATAAATCGCCGTTTCGCACAGAAGAAACATGAATTTGTCAGTTTGAGTAGTTCAAAACAGCGTTTTTCTATGTTTTTGCAAGTTTAAAACAGCAATTTTATCGTGATTTCACAAAAATCCACCGTTTCGCACGAAAGAAACATGAATTTGTCAGTTTGAATAGTTCAAAACAGCGTTTTTCTATGTTTTTGCAAGTTTAAAACAGCAATTTTATCATCATTTCTCATAAATCGCCGTTTCACATGAAAGAAACATGAATTTGTCAGTTTGAATAGTTCAAAACAGCGTTTTTCTATGTTTTTGCAAGTTTAAAACAGCAATTTTATCGTAATTTCTCATAAATCGCCGTTTCGCACGGAAGAAACATGAATTTGTCAGTTTGAATAGTTAAAAACAGCGTTTTTCAATGTTTTTGCAAGTTTAAAACAGCAATTTTATCGTGATTTCACAAAAATCCACCGTTTCCAACGTAAGAAACATGAATTTATCAGTTTGAATAGTTGAAAACAGCGTTTTTCTATGTTTTTGCAAGTTTAAAACAGCAATCTTATCGTCATTTCTCATAAATCGCCGTTTCACACGAAAGAAACATGAATTTGTCAGTTTGAATAGTTCAAAACAGCGTTTTTCTATGTTTTTGCAAGTTTAAAACAGCAATTTTATCGTCATTTCTCATAAATCGCCGTTTCACACGAAAGAAACATGAATTTGTCAGTTTGAATAGTTCAAAACAGCGTTTTTCTATGTTTTTGCAAGTTTAAAACAGCAATTTTATCGTCATTTATCATAAATCGCCGTTTCGCACGAAAGAAACATGAATTTGTCAGTTTGAGTAGTTCAAAACAGCGTTTTTCTATGTTTTTGCAAGTTTAAAACAGCAATTTTATCGTCATTTCTCATAAATCGCCGTTTCACACGAAAGAAACATGAATTTGTCAGTTTGAATAGTTCAAAACAGCGTTTTTCTATGTTTTTGCAAGTTTAAAACAGCAATTTTATCGTAATTTCTCATAAATCGCCGTTTCGCACGGAAGAAACATGAATTTGTCAGTTTGAATAGTTGAAAACAGCGTTTTTCAATGTTTTTGCAAGTTTAAAACAGCAATTTTATCGTGATTTCACAAAAATCCACCGTTTGGAACGTAAGAAACATGAATTTATCAGTTTGAATAGTTGAAAACAGGGTTTTTCTATGTTTTTGCAAGTTTAAAACAGCAATTTTATCGTCATTTCTCATAAATCGCCGTTTCGCACGAAAGAAACATGAATTTGTCAGTTTGAATAGTTCAAAACAGCGTTTTTCTATGTTTTTGCAAGCTTAAAACAGCAATTTTATCGTCATTTCTCATAAATCGCCGTTTCACATGAAAGAAACATGAATTTGTCGCTTTGAATAGTTCAAAACAGCGTTTTTCTATGTTTTTGCAAGTTTAAAACAGCAATTTTATCGTCATTTCTCATAAATCGCCGTTTCACACGAAAGAAACATGAATTTGTCAGTTTGAATAGTTCAAAACAGCGTTTTTCTATGTTTTTGCAAGTTTAAAACAGCAATTTTATCGTAATTTCTCATAAATCGCCGTTTCACACGAAAGAAACATGAATTTGTCAGTTTGAATAGGCAAAACAGCGTTTAACCTATGTTTTTGCAAGTTTAAAACAGCAATTTTATCGTCATTTCTCATAAATCGCCGTTTCGCACGAAAGAAACATGAATTTGTCAGTTTGAATAGTTCAAAACAGCGTTTTTCTATGTTTTTGCTAGTTTAAAACAGCAATTTTATCGTCATTTCTCATAAATCGCCGTTTCACACGAAAGAAACATGAATTTGTCCGTTTGAATAGTTCAAAACAGCGTTTTTCTATGTTTTTGCAAATTTAAAACAGCAATTTTATCGTCATTTCTCATAAATCGCCGTTTCACACGAAAGAAACAAGAATTTGCCAGTTTGAATAGTTCAAAACTGCGTTTTTCTATGTTTTTGCAAGTTTAAAACAGCAATTTTATCGTAATTTCTCATAAATCGCCGTTTCGCACGGAAGAAACATGAATTTGTCAGTTTGAATAATTGAAAAAAGCGTTTTTCAATGTTTTTGCAAGTTTAAAACAGCAATTTTATCGTGATTTCACAAAAATCCACCGTTTCCAACGTAAGAAACATGAATTTATCAGTTTGAATAGTTCAAAACAGCGTTTTTCTATGTTTTTGCAAGTTTAAAACAGCAATTTTAACGTCATTTCTCATAAATCGCCGTTTCACACGAAAGAAACATGAATTTGTCAGTTTGAATAGTTCAAAACAGCGTTTTTCTATGTTTTTGCAAGTTTAAAACAGCAATTTTATCGTCATTTCTCATAAATCGCCGTTTCACACGAAAGAAACATGAATTTGTCAGTTTGAATAGATCAAAACAGCGTTTTTCTATATTTTTGCAAGTTTAAAACAGCAATTTTATCGTCATTTCTCATAAATCGCCGTTTCACACGAAAGAAACATGAATTTGTCAGTTTGAATAGTTCAAAACAACGTTTTTCTATGTTTTTGCAAGTTTATAACAGCAATATTATAGTAATTTCTCATAAATCGCCGTTTCGCACGGAAGAAACATGAATTTGTCAGTTTGAGTAGTTCAAAACAGCGTTTTTCTATATTTTTGCAAGTTTAAAACAGCAATTTTATCGTCATTTCTCATAAATCGCCGTTTCACACGAAAGAAACATGAATTTGTCAGTTTGAATAGTTCAAAACAACGTTTTTCTATGTTTTTGCAAGTTTATAACAGCAATTTTATAGTAATTTCTCATAAATCGCCGTTTCGCACGGAAGAAACATGAATTTGTCAGTTTGAGTAGTTCAAAACAGCGTTTTTCTATATTTTTGCAAGTTTAAAACAGCAATTTTATCGTCATTTCTCATAAATCGCCGTTTCACACGAAAGAAACATGAATTTGTCAGTTTGAATAGTTCAAAACAGCGTTTTTCTATGTTATTGCAAGTTTATAACAGCAATTTTATAGTATTTTCTCATAAATCGCCGTTTCGCACAGAAGAAACATGAATTTGTCAGTTTGAGTAGTTCAAAACAGCGTTTTTCTATGTTTTTGCAAGTTTAAAACAGCAATTTTATCGTGATTTCACAAAAATCCACCGTTTCGCACGAAAGAAACATGAATTTGTCAGTTTGAATAGTTCAAAACAGCGTTTTTCTATGTTTTTGCAAGTTTAAAACAGCAATTTTATCGTCATTTCTCATAAATCGCCGTTTCACATGAAAGAAACATGAATTTGTCAGTTTAAATAGTTCAAAACAGCGTTTTTCTATGTTTTTGCAAGTTTAAAACAGCAATTTTATCGTAATTTCTCATAAATCGCCGTTTCGCACGGAAGAAACATGAATTTGTCAGTTTGAATAGTTAAAAACAGCGTTTTTCAATGTTTTTGCAAGTTTAAAACAGCAATTTTATCGTGATTTCACAAAAATCCACCGTTTCCAACGTAAGAAACATGAATTTATCAGTTTGAATAGTTGAAAACAGCGTTTTTCTATGTTTTTGCAAGTTTAAAACAGCAATCTTATCGTCATTTCTCATAAATCGCCGTTTCACACGAAAGAAACATGAATTTGTCAGTTTGAATAGTTCAAAACAGCGTTTTTCTATGTTTTTGCAAGTTTAAAACAGCAATTTTATCGTCATTTCTCATAAATCGCCGTTTCACACGAAAGAAACATGAATTTGTCAGTTTGAATAGTTCAAAACAGCGTTTTTCTATGTTTTTGCAAGTTTAAAACAGCAATTTTATCGTCATTTATCATAAATCGCCGTTTCGCACGAAAGAAACATGAATTTGTCAGTTTGAGTAGTTCAAAACAGCGTTTTTCTATGTTTTTGCAAGTTTAAAACAGCAATATTATCGTCATTTCTCATAAATCGCCGTTTCACACGAAAGAAACATGAATTTGTCAGTTTGAATAGTTCAAAACAGCGTTTTTCTATGTTTTTGCAAGTTTAAAACAGCAATTTTATCGTAATTTCTCATAAATCGCCGTTTCGCACGGAAGAAACATGAATTTGTCAGTTTGAATAGTTGAAAACAGCGTTTTTCAATGTTTTTGCAAGTTTAAAACAGCAATTTTATCGTGATTTCACAAAAATCCACCGTTTGGAACGTAAGAAACATGAATTTATCAGTTTGAATAGTTGAAAACAGGGTTTTTCTATGTTTTTGCAAGTTTAAAACAGCAATTTTATCGTCATTTCTCATAAATCGCCGTTTCGCACGAAAGAAACATGAATTTGTCAGTTTGAATAGTTCAAAACAGCGTTTTTCTATGTTTTTGCAAGCTTAAAACAGCAATTTTATCGTCATTTCTCATAAATCGCCGTTTCACATGAAAGAAACATGAATTTGTCAGTTTGAATAGTTCAAAACAGCGTTTTTCTATGTTTTTGCAAGTTTAAAACAGCAATTTTATCGTCATTTCTCATAAATCGCCGTTTCACACGAAAGAAACATGAATTTGTCAGTTTGAATAGTTCAAAACAGCGTTTTTCTATGTTTTTGCAAGTTTAAAACAGCAATTTTATCGTAATTTCTCATAAATCGCCGTTTCACACGAAAGAAACATGAATTTGTCAGTTTGAATAGGCAAAACAGCGTTTAACCTATGTTTTTGCAAGTTTAAAACAGCAATTTTATCGTCATTTCTCATAAATCGCCGTTTCGCACGAAAGAAACATGAATTTGTCAGTTTGAATAGTTCAAAACAGCGTTTTTCTATGTTTTTGCTAGTTTAAAACAGCAATTTTATCGTCATTTCTCATAAATCGCCGTTTCGCACGAAAGAAACATGAATTTGTCCGTTTGAATAGTTCAAAACAGCGTTTTTCTATGTTTTTGCAAATTTAAAACAGCAATTTTATCGTCATTTCTCATAAATCGCCGTTTCACACGAAAGAAACAAGAATTTGCCAGTTTGAATAGTTCAAAACTGCGTTTTTCTATGTTTTTGCAAGTTTAAAACAGCAATTTTATCGTAATTTCTCATAAATCGCCGTTTCGCACGGAAGAAACATGAATTTGTCAGTTTGAATAATTGAAAAAAGCGTTTTTCAATGTTTTTGCAAGTTTAAAACAGCAATTTTATCGTGATTTCACAAAAATCCACCGTTTCCAACGTAAGAAACATGAATTTATCAGTTTGAATAGTTCAAAACAGCGTTTTTCTATATTTTTGCAAGTTTAAAACAGCAATTTTATCGTCATTTCTCATAAATCGCCGTTTCGCACGAAAGAAACATGAATTTGTCAGTTTGAATAGTTCAAAACAGCGTTTTTCTATGTTTTTGCTAGTTTAAAACAGCAATTTTATCGTCATTTCTCATAAATCGCCGTTTCACACGAAAGAAACATGAATTTGTCCGTTTGAATAGTTCAAAACAGCGTTTTTCTATGTTTTTGCAAATTTAAAACAGCAATTTTATCGTCATTTCTCATAAATCGCCGTTTCACACGAAAGAAACAAGAATTTGCCAGTTTGAATAGTTCAAAACTGCGTTTTTCTATGTTTTTGCAAGTTTAAAACAGCAATTTTATCGTAATTTCTCATAAATCGCCGTTTCGCACGGAAGAAACATGAATTTGTCAGTTTGAATAATTGAAAAAAGCGTTTTTCAATGTTTTTGCAAGTTTAAAACAGCAATTTTATCGTGATTTCAAAAAAATCCACCGTTTCCAACGTAAGAAACATGAATTTATCAGTTTGAATAGTTCAAAACAGCGTTTTTCTATATTTTTGCAAGTTTAAAACAGCAATTTTATCGTCATTTCTCATAAATCGCCGTTTCACACGAAAGAAACATGAATTTGTCAGTTTGAATAGTTCAAAACAACGTTTTTCTATGTTTTTGCAAGTTTATAACAGCAATTTTATAGTAATTTCTCATAAATCGCCGTTTCGCACGGAAGAAACATGAATTTGTCAGTTTGAGTAGTTTAAAACAGCGTTTTTCTATATTTTTGCAAGTTTAAAACAGCAATTTTATCGTCATTTCTCATAAATCGCCGTTTCACACGAAAGAAACATGAATTTGTCAGTTTGAATAGTTCAAAACAACGTTTTTCTATGTTTTTGCAAGTTTATAACAGCAATTTTATAGTAATTTCTCATAAATCGCCGTTTCGCACGGAAGAAACATGAATTTGTCAGTTTGAGTAGTTCAAAACAGCGTTTTTCTATATTTTTGCAAGTTTAAAACAGCAATTTTATCGTCATTTCTCATAAATCGCCGTTTCACACGAAAGAAACATGAATTTGTCAGTTTGAATAGTTCAAAACAGCGTTTTTCTATGTTATTGCAAGTTTATAACAGCAATTTTATAGTATTTTCTCATAAATCGCCGTTTCGCACAGAAGAAACATGAATTTGTCAGTTTGAGTAGTTCAAAACAGCGTTTTTCTATGTTTTTGCAAGTTTAAAACAGCAATTTTATCTTGATTTCACAAAAATCCACCGTTTCGCACGAAAGAAACATGAATTTGTCAGTTTGAATAGTTCAAAACAGCGTTTTTCTATGTTTTTGCAAGTTTAAAACAGCAATTTTATCGTCATTTCTCATAAATCGTCGTTTCACATGAAAGAAACATGAATTTGTCAGTTTGAATAGTTCAAAACAGCGTTTTTCTATGTTTTTGCAAGTTTAAAACAGCAATTTTATCGTAATTTCTCATAAATCGCCGTTTCGCACGGAAGAAACATGAATTTGTCAGTTTGAATAGTTAAAAACAGCGTTTTTCAATGTTTTTGCAAGTTTAAAACAGCAATTTTATCGTGATTTCACAAAAATCCACCGTTTCCAACATAAGAAACATGAATTTATCAGTTTGAATAGTTGAAAACAGCGTTTTTCTATGTTTTTGCAAGTTTAAAACAGCAATCTTATCGTCATTTCTCATAAATCGCCGTTTCACACGAAAGAAACATGAATTTGTCAGTTTGAATAGTTCAAAACAGCGTTTTTCTATGTTTTTGCAAGTTTAAAACAGCAATTTTATCGTCATTTCTCATAAATCGCCGTTTCACACGAAAGAAACATGAATTTGTCAGTTTGAATAGTTCAAAACAGCGTTTTTCTATGTTTTTGCAAGTTTAAAACAGCAATTTTATCGTCATTTATCATAAATCACCGTTTCGCACGAAAGAAACATGAATTTGTCAGTTTGAGTAGTTCAAAACAGCGTTTTTCTATGTTTTTGCAAGTTTAAAACAGCAATTTTATCGTCATTTCTCATAAATCGCCGTTTCACACGAAAGAAACATGAATTTGTCAGTTTGAATAGTTCAAAACAGCGTTTTTCTATGTTTTTGCAAGTTTAAAACAGCAATTTTATCGTAATTTCTCATAAATCGCCGTTTCGCACGGAAGAAACATGAATTTGTCAGTTTGAATAGTTCAAAACAGCGTTTTTCTATGTTTTTGCAAGTTTAAAACAGCAATTTTATCGTCATTTATCATAAATCGCCGTTTCACATGAAAGAAACATGAATTTGTCAGTTTGAATAGTTCAAAACAGCGTTTTTCTATGTTTTTGCAAGTTTAAAACAGCAATTTTATCGTAATTTCTCATAAATCGCCGTTTCGCACGGAAGAAACATGAATTTGTCAGTTTGAATAGTTAAAAACAGCGTTTTTCAATGTTTTTGCAAGTTTAAAACAGCAATTTTATCATGATTTCACAAAAATCCACCGTTTCCAACGTAAGAAACATGAATTTATCAGTTTGAATAGTTGAAAACAGCGTTTTTCTATGTTTTTGCAAGTTTAAAACAGCAATCTTATCGTCATTTCTCATAAATCGCCGTTTCACACGAAAGAAACATGAATTTGTCAGTTTGAATAGTTCAAAACAGCGTTTTTCTATGTTTTTGCAAGTTTAAAACAGCAATTTTATCGTCATTTCTCATAAATCGCCGTTTCACACGAAAGAAACATGAATTTGTCAGTTTGAATAGTTCAAAACAGCGTTTTTCTATGTTTTTGCAAGTTTAAAACAGCAATTTTATCGTCATTTATCATAAATCGCCGTTTCGCACGAAAGAAACATGAATTTGTCAGTTTGAGTAGTTCAAAACAGCGTTTTTCTATGTTTTTGCAAGTTTAAAACAGCAATTTTATCGTCATTTCTCATAAATCGCCGTTTCACACGAAAGAAACATGAATTTGTCAGTTTGAATAGTTCAAAACAGCGTTTTTCTATGTTTTTGCAAGTTTAAAACAGCAATTTAATCGTAATTTCTCATAAATCGCCGTTTCGCACGGAAGAAACATGAATTTGTCAGTTTGAATAGTTGAAAACAGCGTTTTTCAATGTTTTTGCAAGTTTAAAACAGCAATTTTATCGTGATTTCACAAAAATCCACCGTTTGGAACGTAAGAAACATGAATTTATCAGTTTGAATAGTTGAAAACAGGGTTTTTCTATGTTTTTGCAAGTTTAAAACAGCAATTTTATCGTCATTTCTCATAAATCGCCGTTTCGCACGAAAGAAACATGAATTTGTCAGTTTGAATAGTTCAAAACAGCGTTTTTCTATGTTTTTGCAAGCTTAAAACAGCAATTTTATCGTCATTTCTCATAAATCGCCGTTTCACATGAAAGAAACATGAATTTGTCAGTTTGAATAGTTCAAAACAGCGTTTTTCTATGTTTTTGCAAGTTTAAAACAGCAATTTTATCGTCATTTCTCATAAATCGCCGTTTCACACGAAAGAAACATGAATTTGTCAGTTTGAATAGTTCAAAACAGCGTTTTTCTATGTTTTTGCAAGTTTAAAACAGCAATTTTATCGTCATTTTTTATAAATCGCCGTTTCACATGAAAGAAACATGAATTTGTCAGTTTGAATAGGCAAAACAGCGTTTAACCTATGTTTTTGCAAGTTTAAAACAGCAATTTTATCGTCATTTCTCATAAATCGCCGTTTCGCACGAAAGAAACATGAATTTGTCAGTTTGAATAGTTCAAAACAGCGTTTTTCTATGTTTTTGCTAGTTTAAAACAGCAATTTTATCGTCATTTCTCATAAATCGCCGTTTCACACGAAAGAAACATGAATTTGTCCGTTTGAATAGTTCAAAACAGCGTTTTTCTATGTTTTTGCAAATTTAAAACAGCAATTTTATCGTCATTTCTCATAAATCGCCGTTTCACACGAAAGAAACAAGAATTTGCCAGTTTGAATAGTTCAAAACTGCGTTTTTCTATGTTTTTGCAAGTTTAAAACAGCAATTTTATCGTAATTTCTCATAAATCGCCGTTTCGCACGGAAGAAACATGAATTTGTCAGTTTGAGTAGTTGAAAACAGCGTTTTTCAATGTTTTTGCAAGTTTAAAACAGCAATTTTATCGTGATTTCACAAAAATCCACCGTTTCCAACGTAAGAAACATGAATTTATCAGTTTGAATAGTTCAAAACAGCGTTTTTCTATGTTTTTGCAAGTTTAAAACAGCAATTTTATCGTGATTTCACAAAAATCCACCGTTTCGAACGTAAGAAACATGAATTTATCAATCTGAATAGTTGAAAACAGCGTTTTTCTATGTTTTTGCAAGTTTAAAACAGCAATTTTATCGTCATTTCTCATAAATCGCCGTTTCGCACGAAAGAAACATGAATTTGTCAGTTTGAATAGTTCCAAACAGCGTTTTTCTATGTTTTTGCAAGTTTAAAACAGCAATTTTATCGTCATTTCTCATAAATCGCCGTTTCACACGAAAGAAACATGAATTTGTCAGTTTGAATAGTTCAAAACAGCGTTTTTCTATGTTTTTGCAAGTTTAAAACAGCAATTTTATCGTCATTTATCATAAATCGCCGTTTCGCACGAAAGAAACATGAATTTGTCAGTTTGAGTAGTTCAAAACAGCGTTTTTCTATGTTTTTGCAAGTTTAAAACAGCAATTTTATCGTCATTTCTCATAAATCGCCGTTTCACACGAAAGAAACATGAATTTGTCAGTTTGAATAGTTCAAAACAGCGTTTTTCTATGTTTTTGCAAGTTTAAAACAGCAATTTTATCGTGATTTTACATAAATCCACCGTTTGGAACGTAAGAAACATGAATTTATCAGTTTGAATAGTTGAAAACAGCGTTTTTCTATGTTTTTGCAAGTTTAAAACAGCAATTTTATCGTCATTTCTCATAAATCGCCGTTTCGCACGAAAGAAACATTAATTTGTCAGTTTGAATAGTTCAAAACAGCGTTTTTCTATGTTTTTGCAAGTTTAAAACAGCAATTTTATCGTCATTTCTCATAAATCGCCGTTTCACACGAAAGAAACATGAATTTGTCAGTTTGAATAGGCAAAACAGCGTTTAACCTATGTTTTTGCAAGTTTAAAACAGCAATTTTATCGTCATTTCTCATAAATCGCCGTTTCGCACGAAAGAAACATGAATTTGTCAGTTTGAATAGTTCAAAACAGCGTTTTTATATTTTTTTGCAAGTTTAAAACAGCAATTTTATCGTCATTTCTCATAAATCGCCGTTTCACACGAAAGAAACATGAATTTGTCCGTTTGAATAGTTGAAAACAGCGTTTTTCAATGTTTTTGCAAGTTTAAAACAGCAATTTTATCGTGATTTCACAAAAATCCACCGTTTCCAACGTAAGAAACATGAATTTATCAGTTTGAATAGTTCAAAACAGCGTTTTTCTATGTTTTTGCAAGTTTAAAACAGCAATTTTATCGTCATTTCTCATAAATCGCCGTTTCGCACGAAAGAAACATTAATTTGTCAGTTTGAATAGTTCAAAACAGCGTTTTTCTATGTTTTTGCAAGTTTAAAACAGCAATTTTATCGTCATTTCTCATAAATCGCCGTTTCACACGAAAGAAACATGAATTTGTCAGTTTGAATAGGCAAAACAGCGTTTAACCTATGTTTTTGCAAGTTTAAAACAGCAATTTTATCGTCATTTCTCATAAATCGCCGTTTCGCACGAAAGAAACATGAATTTGTCAGTTTGAATAGTTCAAAACAGCGTTTTTCTATGTTTTTGCAAGTTTAAAACAGCAATTTTATCGTCATTTCTCATAAATCGCCGTTTCGCACGGAAGAAACATGAATTTGTCAATTTGAATAGTTGAAAACAGCGTTTTTCAATGTTTTTGCAAGTTTAAAACAGCAATTTTATCGTGATTTCACAAAAATCCACCGTTTCCAACGTAAGAAACATGAATTTATCAGTTTGAATAGTTCAAAACAGCGTTTTTCTATGTTTTTGCAAGTTTAAAACAGCAATTTTATCGTGATTTCACAAAAATCCACCGTTTCGAACGTAAGAAACATGAATTTATCAATCTGAATAGTTGAAAACAGCGTTTTTCTATGTTTTTGCAAGTTTAAAACAGCAATTTTATCGTCATTTCTCATAAATCGCCGTTTCGCACGAAAGAAACATGAATTTGTCAGTTTGAATAGTTCCAAACAGCGTTTTTCTATGTTTTTGCAAGTTTAAAACAGCAATTTTATCGTCATTTCTCATAAATCGCCGTTTCACACGAAAGAAACATGAATTTGTCAGTTTGAATAGTTCAAAACAGCGTTTTTCTATGTTTTTGCAAGTTTAAAACAGCAATTTTATCGTCATTTATCATAAATCGCCGTTTCGCACGAAAGAAACATGAATTTGTCAGTTTGAGTAGTTCAAAACAGCGTTTTTCTATGTTTTTGCAAGTTTAAAACAGCAATTTTATCGTCATTTCTCATAAATCGCCGTTTCACACGAAAGAAACATGAATTTGTCAGTTTGAATAGTTCAAAACAGCGTTTTTCTATGTTTTTGCAAGTTTAAAACAGCAATTTTATCGTGATTTCACAAAAATCCACCGTTTGGAACGTAAGAAACATGAATTTATCAGTTTGAATAGTTGAAAACAGCGTTTTTCTATGTTTTTGCAAGTTTAAAACAGCAATTTTATCGTCATTTCTCATAAATCGCCGTTTCGCACGAAAGAAACATTAATTTGTCAGTTTGAATAGTTCAAAACAGCGTTTTTCTATGTTTTTGCAAGTTTAAAACAGCAATTTTATCGTCATTTCTCATAAATCGCCGTTTCACACGAAAGAAACATGAATTTGTCAGTTTGAATAGGCAAAACAGCGTTTAACCTATGTTTTTGCAAGTTTAAAACAGCAATTTTATCGTCATTTCTCATAAATCGCCGTTTCGCACGAAAGAAACATGAATTTGTCAGTTTGAATAGTTCAAAACAGCGTTTTTATATTTTTTTGCAAGTTTAAAACAGCAATTTTATCGTCATTTCTCATAAATCGCCGTTTCACACGAAAGAAACATGAATTTGTCCGTTTGAATAGTTCAAAACAGCGTTTTTCTATGTTTTTGCAAGTTTAAAACAGCAATTTTATCGTCATTTCTCATAAATCGCCGTTTCACACGAAAGAAACATGAATTTGCCAGTTTGAATAGTTCAAAACTGCGTTTTTCTATGTTTTTGCAAGTTTAAAACAGCAATTTTATCGTAATTTCTCATAAATCGCCGTTTCGCACGGAAGAAACATGAATTTGTCAGTTTGAATAGTTGAAAACAGCGTTTTTCAATGTTTTTGCAAGTTTAAAACAACAATTTTATCGTGATTTCACAAAAATCCACCGTTTCCAACGTAAGAAACATGAATTTATCAGTTTGAATATTTCAAAACAGCGTTTTTCTATGTTTTTGCAAGTTTAAAACAGCATTTTTAACGTCATTTCTCATAAATCGCCGTTTCACACGAAAGAAACATGAATTTGTCAGTTTGAATATTTCAAAACAGCGTTTTTCTATGTTTTTGCAAGTTTAAAACAGCAATTTTATCGTCATATATCATAAATCGCCGTTTCGCAAGAAAGAAACATGAATTTGTCAGTTTGAGTAGTTCAAAACAGCGTTTTTCTATGTTTTTGCAAGTTTAAAACAGCAATTTTATCATCATTTCTCATAAATCGCCGTTTCACACGAAAGAAACATGAATTAGTCAGTTTGAATAGTTCAAAACAGAGTTTTTCTATGTTTTTGCAAGTTTAAAACAGCAATTTTATCGTAATTTCTCATAAATCGCCGTTTCGCACGGAAGAAACATGAATTTGTCAGTTTGAATAGTTGAAAACAGCGTTTTTCAATGTTTTTGCAAGTTTAAAACAGCAATTTTATCGTGATTTCACAAAAATCCACCGTTTGGAACGTAAGAAACATGAATTTATCAGTTTGAATTGTTGAAAACAGCGTTTTTCTATGTTTTTGCAAGTTTAAAACAGCAATTTTATCGTCATTTCTCATAAATCGCCGTTTCGCACGAAAGAAACATGAATTTGTCAGTTTGAATAGTTCAAAACAGCGTTTTTCTATGTTTTTGCAAGCTTAAAACAGCAATTTTATCGTCATTTCTCATAAATCGCCGTTTCACACGAAAGAAACATGAATTTGTCAGTTTGAATAGTTCAAAACAGCGTTTTTCTATGTTTTTGCAAGTTTAAAACAGCAATTTTATCGTCATTTCTCATAAATCGCCGTTTCACACGAAAGAAACATGAATTTGTCAGTTTGAATAGGCAAAACAGCGTTTAACCTATGTTTTTGCAAGTTTAAAACAGCAATTTTATCGTCATTTCTCATAAATCGCCGTTTCGCACGAAAGAAACATGAATTTGTCAGTTTGAATAGTTCAAAACAGCGTTTTTATATTTTTTTGCAAGTTTAAAACAGCAATTTTATCGTCATTTCTCATAAATCGCCGTTTCACACGAAAGAAACATGAATTTGTCCGTTTGAATAGTTCAAAACAGCGTTTTTCTATGTTTTTGCAAGTTTAAAACAGCAATTTTATCGTCATTTCTCATAAATCGCCGTTTCGCACGGAAGAAACATGAATTTGTCAATTTGAATAGTTGAAAACAGCGTTTTTCAATGTTTTTGCAAGTTTAAAACAGCAATTTTATCGTGATTTCACAAAAATCCACCGTTTCCAACGTAAGAAACATGAATTTATCAGTTTGAATAGTTCAAAACAGCGTTTTTCTATGTTTTTGCAAGTTTAAAACAGCAATTTTATCGTGATTTCACAAAAATCCACCGTTTCGAACGTAAGAAACATGAATTTATCAATCTGAATAGTTGAAAACAGCGTTTTTCTATGTTTTTGCAAGTTTAAAACAGCAATTTTATCGTCATTTCTCATAAATCGCCGTTTCGCACGAAAGAAACATGAATTTGTCAGTTTGAATAGTTCCAAACAGCGTTTTTCTATGTTTTTGCAAGTTTAAAACAGCAATTTTATCGTCATTTCTCATAAATCGCCGTTTCACACGAAAGAAACATGAATTTGTCAGTTTGAATAGTTCAAAACAGCGTTTTTCTATGTTTTTGCAAGTTTAAAACAGCAATTTTATCGTCATTTATCATAAATCGCCGTTTCGCACGAAAGAAACATGAATTTGTCAGTTTGAGTAGTTCAAAACAGCGTTTTTCTATGTTTTTGCAAGTTTAAAACAGCAATTTTATCGTCATTTCTCATAAATCGCCGTTTCACACGAAAGAAACATGAATTTGTCAGTTTGAATAGTTCAAAACAGCGTTTTTCTATGTTTTTGCAAGTTTAAAACAGCAATTTTATCGTGATTTCACAAAAATCCACCGTTTGGAACGTAAGAAACATGAATTTATCAGTTTGAATAGTTGAAAACAGCGTTTTTCTATGTTTTTGCAAGTTTAAAACAGCAATTTTATCGTCATTTCTCATAAATCGCCGTTTCGCACGAAAGAAACATTAATTTGTCAGTTTGAATAGTTCAAAACAGCGTTTTTCTATGTTTTTGCAAGTTTAAAACAGCAATTTTATCGGCATTTCTCATAAATCGCCGTTTCACACGAAAGAAACATGAATTTGTCAGTTTAAATAGGCAAAACAGCGTTTAACCTATGTTTTTGCAAGTTTAAAACAGCAATTTTATCGTCATTTCTCATAAATCGCCGTTTCGCACGAAAGAAACATGAATTTGTCAGTTTGAATAGTTCAAAACAGCGTTTTTATATTTTTTTGCAAGTTTAAAACAGCAATTTTATCGTCATTTCTCATAAATCGCCGTTTCACACGAAAGAAACATGAATTTGTCCGTTTGAATAGTTCAAAACAGCGTTTTTCTATGTTTTTGCAAGTTTAAAACAGCAATTTTATCGTCATTTCTCATAAATCGCCGTTTCACACGAAAGAAACATGAAGTTGCCAGTTTGAATAGTTCAAAACTGCGTTTTTCTATGTTTTTGCAAGTTTAAAACAGCAATTTTATCGTAATTTCTCATAAATCGCCGTTTCGCACGGAAGAAACATGAATTTGTCAGTTTGAATAGTTGAAAACAGCGTTTTTCAATGTTTTTGCAAGTTTAAAAACAACAATTTTATCGTGATTTCAAAAAAATATACCGTTTCCAACGTAAGAAACATGAATTTATCAGTTTGAATATTTCAAAACAGCGTTTTTCTATGTTTTTGCAAGTTTAAAACAGCATTTTTAACGTCATTTCTCATAAATCGCCGTTTCACACGAAAGAAACATGAATTTGTCAGTTTGAATAGTTCAAAACAGCGTTTTTCTATGTTTTTGCAAGTTTAAAACAGCAATTTTATCGTCATATATCATAAATCGCCGTTTCGCAAGAAAGAAACATGAATTTGTCAGTTTGAGTAGTTCAAAACAGCGTTTTTCTATGTTTTTGCAAGTTTAAAACAGCAATTTTATCATCATTTCTCATAAATCGCCGTTTCACACGAAAGAAACATGAATTAGTCAGTTTGAATAGTTCAAAACAGAGTTTTTCTATGTTTTTGCAAGTTTAAAACAGCAATTTTATCGTAATTTCTCATAAATCGCCGTTTCGCACGGAAGAAACATGAATTTGTCAGTTTGAATAGTTGAAAACAGCGTTTTTCAATGTTTTTGCAAGTTTAAAACAGCAATTTTATCGTGATTTCACAAAAATCCACCGTTTGGAACGTAAGAAACATGAATTTATCAGTTTGAATAGTTGAAAACAGCGTTTTTCTATGTTTTTGCAAGTTTAAAACAGCAATTTTATCGTCATTTCTCATAAATCGCCGTTTCGCACGAAAGAAACATGAATTTGTCAGTTTGAATAGTTCAAAACAGCGTTTTTCTATGTTTTTGCAAGCTTAAAACAGCAATTTTATCGTCATTTCTCATAAATCGCCGTTTCACACGAAAGAAACATGAATTTGTCAGTTTGAATAGTTCAAAACAGCGTTTTTCTATGTTTTTGCAAGTTTAAAACAGCAATTTTATCGTCATTTCTCATAAATCGCCGTTTCACACGAAAGGAAACATGAATTTGTCAGTTTGAATAGTTCAAAACAGCGTTTTTCTATGTTTTTGCAAGTTTAAAACAGCAATTTTATCGTCATTTCTCATAAATCGCCGTTTCACACGAAAGAAACATGAATTTGTCAGTTTGAATAGGCAAAACAGCGTTTAACCTATGTTTTTGCAAGCTTAAAACAGCAATTTTATCGTCATTTCTCATAAATCGCCGTTTCGCACGAAAGAAACATGAATTTGTCAGTTTGAATAGTTCAAAACAGCGTTTTTCTATGTTTTTGCTAGTTTAAAACAGCAATTTTATCGTAATTTCTCATAAATCGCCGTTTCGCACGGAAGAAACATGAATTTGTCAGTTTGAATAGTTGAAAACAGCGTTTTTCAATGTTTTTGCAAGTTTAAAACAGCAATTTTATCGTGATTTCACAAAAATCCACCGTTTCCAACGTAAGAAACATGAATTTATCAGTTTGAATAGTTGAAAACAGCGTTTTTCTATGTTTTTGCAAGTTTAAAACAGCAATTTTATCGTCATTTCTCATAAATCGCCGTTTCGCACGAAAGAAACATGAATTTGTCAGTTTGAATAGTTCAAAACAGCGTTTTTCTATGTTTTTGCAAGCTTAAAACAGCAATTTTATCGTCATTTCTCATAAATCGCCGTTTCACACGAAAGAAACATGAATTTGTCAGTTTGATAGTTCAAAACAGCGTTTTTCTATGTTTTTGCAAGTTTAAAACAGCAATTTTATCGTCATTTCTCATAAATCGCCGTTTCACACGAAAGAAACATGAATTTGTCAGTTTGAATAGTTCAAAACAGCGTTTTTCTATGTTTTTGCAAGTTTAAAACAGCAATTTTATCGTCATTTCTCATAAATCGCCGTTTCACACGAAAGAAACATGAATTTGTCAGTTTGAATAGGCAAAACAGCGTTTAACCTATGTTTTTGCAAGTTTAAAACAGCAATTTTATCGTCATTTCTCATAAATCGCCGTTTCGCACGAAAGAAACATGAATTTGTCAGTTTGAATAGTTCAAAACAGCGTTTTTCTATGTTTTTGCAAGTTTAAAACAGTAATTTTATCGTAATTTCTCATAAATCGCCGTTTCGCACGGAAAAAACATGAATTTGTCAGTTTGAATAGTTGAAAACAGCGTTTTTCAATGTTTTTGCAAGTTTAAAACAGCAATTTTATCGTGATTTCACAAAAATCCACCGTTTCCAACGTAAGAAACATGAATTTATCAGTTTGAATAGTTGAAAACAGCGTTTTTCTATGTTTTTGCGAGTTTAAAACAGCAATTTTATCGTCATTTCTCATAAATCGCCGTTTCGCACGAAAGAAACATGAATTTGCCAGTTTGAATAGTTCAAAACTGCGTTTTTCTATGTTTTTGCAAGTTTAAAACAGCAATTTTATCGCAATTTCTCATAAATCGCCGTTTCGCACGGAAGAAACATGAATTTGTCAGTTTGAATAGTTGAAAACAGCGTTTTTCAATGTTTTTGCAAGTTTAAAACAGCAATTTTATCGTGATTTCACAAAAATCCACCGTTTCCAACGTAAGAAACATGAATTTATCAGTTTGAATAGTTCAAAACAGCGTTTTTCTATGTTTTTGCAAGTTTAAAACAGCAATTTTAACGTCATTTCTCATAAATCGCCGTTTCACACGAAAGAAACATGAATTTGTCAGTTTGAATAGTTCACAACAGCGTTTTTCTATGTTTTTGCAAGTTTAAAACAGCAATTTTATCGTCATTTATCATAAATCGCCGTTTCGCACGAAAGAAACATGAATTTGTCAGTTTGAGTAGTTCAAAACAGCGTTTTTCTATGTTTTTGCAAGTTTAAAACAGCAATTTTATCGTCATTTCTCATAAATCGCCGTTTCACACGAAAGAAACATGAATTTGTCAGTTTAAATAGTTCAAAACAGCGTTTTTCTATGTTTTTTCAAGTTTAAAACAGCAATTTTATCGTAATTTCTCATAAATCGCCGTTTCGCACGGAAGAAACATGAATTTGTCAGTTTGAATAGTTGAAAACAGCGTTTTTCAATGTTTTTGCAAGTTTAAAACAGCAATTTTATCGTGATTTCACAAAAATCCACCGTTTGGAACGTAAGAAACATGAATTTATCAGTTTGAATAGTTGAAAACAACGTTTTTCTATTTTTTTGCAAGTTTAAAACAGCAATTTTATCGTCATTTCTCATAAATCGCCGTTTCGCACGAAAGAAACATGAATTTGTCAGTTTGAATACTTCAAAACAGCGTTTTTCTATGGTTTTGCAAGCTTAAAACAGCAATTTTATCGTCATTTCTCATAAATCGCCGTTTCACACGTAAGAAACATGAATTTGTCAGTTTGAATAGTTCAAAACAGCGTTTTTCTATGTTTTTGCAAGTTTAAAACAGCAATTTTATCGTCATTTCTCATAAATCGCCGTTTCGCACGAAAGAAACATGAATTTGTCAGTTTGAATAGTTCAAAACAGCGTTTTTCTATGTTTTTGCAAGTTTAAAACAGCAATTTTATCGTCATTTCTCATAAATCGCCGTTTCACACGAAAGAAACATGAATTTGTCAGTTTGAATAGGCAAAACAGCGTTTAACCTATGTTTTTGCAAGTTTAAAACAGCAATTTTATCGTCATTTCTCATAAATCGCCGTTTCGCACGAAAGAAACATGAATTTGTCAGTTTGAATAGTTCAAAACAGCGTTTTTCTATTTTTTTGCAAGTTTAAAACAGCAATTTTATCGTCATTTCTCATAAATCGCCGTTTCACACGAAAAGAAACATGAATTTGTCCGTTTGAATAGTTCAAAACAGCGTTTTTCTATGTTTTTGCAAGTTTAAAACAGCAATTTTATCGTCATTTATCATAAATCGCCGTTTCGCACGAAAGAAACATGAATTTGTCAGTTTGAGTAGTTCAAAACAGCGTTTTTCTATGTTTTTGCAAGTTTAAAACAGCAATTTTATCGTCATTTCTCATAAATCGCCGTTTCGCACGAAAGAAACATGAATTTGCCAGTTTGAATTGTTCAAAACTGCGTTTTTCTATGTTTTTGCAAGTTTAAAACAGCAATTTTATCGTAATTTCTCATAAATCGCCGTTTCGCACGGAAGAAACATGAATTTGTCAGTTTGAATAGTTGAAAACAGCGTTTTTCAATGTTTTTGCAAGTTTAAAACAGCAATTTTATCGTGATTTCACAAAAATCCACCGTTTCCAACGTAAGAAACATGAATTTATCAGTTTGAATAGTTCAAAACAGCGTTTTTCTATGTTTTTGCAAGTTTAAAACAGCAATTTTAACGTCATTTCTCATAAATCGCCGTTTCACACGAAAGAAACATGAATTTGTCAGTTTGAATAGTTCAAAACAGCGTTTTTCTATGTTTTTGCAAGTTTAAAACAGCAATTTTATCGTAATTTCTCATAAATCGCCGTTTCGCACGGAAGAAACATGAATTTGTCAGTTTGAATAGTTGAAAACAGAGTTTTTCAATGTTTTTGCAAGTTTAAAACAGCAATTTTATCGTGATTTCACAAAAATCCACCGTTTCCAACGTAAGAAACATGAATTTATCAGTTTGAATAGTTCAAAACAGCGTTTTTCTATGTTTTTGCAAGTTTAAAACAGCAATTTTATCGTCATTTATCATAAATCGCCGTTTCGCACGAAAGAAACATGAATTTGTCAGTTTGAGTAGTTCAAAACAGCGTTTTTCTATGTTTTTGCTAGTTTAAAACAGCAATTTTATCGTCATTTCTCATAAATCGCCGTTTCGCACGGAAGAAACATGAATTTGTCAGTTTGAATAGTTGAAAACAGCGTTTTTCAATGTTTTTGCAAGTTTAAAACAGCAATTTTATCGTGATTTCACAAAAATCCACCGTTTCCAACGTAAGAAACATGAATTTATCAGTTTGAATAGTTGAGAACAGCGTTTTTCTATGTTTTTGCAAGTTTAAAACAGCAATTTTATCGTCATTTCTCATAAATCGCCGTTTCGCACGAAAGAAACATGAATTTGTCAGTTTGAATAGTTCAAAACAGCGTTTTTCTATGTTTTTGCAAGCTTAAAACAGCCATTTTATCGTCATTTCTCATAAATCGCCGTTTCACACGAAAGAAACATGAATTTGTCAGTTTGAATAGTTCAAAACAGCGTTTTTCTATGTTTTTGCAAGTTTAAAACAGCAATTTTATCGTCATTTCTCATAAATCGCCGTTTCACACGAAAGAAACATGAATTTGTCAGTTTGAATAGTTCAAAACAGCGTTTTTCTATGTTTTTGCAAGTTTAAAACAGCAATTTTATCGTCATTTCTCATAAATCGCCGTTTCACACGAAAGAAACATGAATTTGTCAGTTTGAATAGGCAAAACAGCGTTTAACCTATGTTTTTGCAAGTTTAAAACAGCAATTTTATCGTCATTTCTCATAAATCGCCGTTTCGCACGAAAGAAACATGAATTTGTCAGTTTGAATAGTTCAAAACAGCGTTTTTCTATGTTTTTGCTAGTTTAAAACAGCAATTTTATCGTAATTTCTCATAAATCGCCGTTTCGCACGGAAGAAACATGAATTTGTCAGTTTGAATAGTTGAAAACAGCGTTTTTCAATGTTTTTGCAAGTTTAAAACAGCAATTTTATCGTGATTTCACAAAAATCCACCGTTTCCAACGTAAGAAACATGAATTTATCAGTTTGAATGTTGACAACAGCGTTTTTCTTAGTTTTTGCGAGTTTAAAACAGCAATTTTATCGTCATTTCTCATAAATCGCCGTTTCGCACGAAAGAAACATGAATTTGCCAGTTTGAATAGTTCAAAACTGCGTTTTTCTATGTTTTTGCAAGTTTAAAACAGCAATTTTATCGTAATTTCTCATAAATCGCCGTTTCGCACGGAAGAAACATGAATTTGTCAGTTTGAATAGTTGAAAACAGCGTTTTTCAATGTTTTTGCAAGTTTAAAACAGCAATTTTATCGTGATTTCACAAAAATCCACCGTTTCCAACGTAAGAAACATGAATTTATCAGTTTGAATAGTTCAAAACAGCGTTTTTCTATGTTTTTGCAAGTTTAAAACAGCAATTTTAACGTCATTTCTCATAAATCGCCGTTTCACACGAAAGAAACATGAATTTGTCAGTTTGAATAGTTCACAACAGCGTTTTTCTATGTTTTTGCAAGTTTAAAACAGCAATTTTATCGTCATTTATCTTAAATCGCCGTTTCGCACGAAAGAAACATGAATTTGTCAGTTTGAGTAGTTCAAAACAGCGTTTTTCTATGTTTTTGCAAGTTTAAAACAGCAATTTTATCGTCATTTCTCATAAATCGCCGTTTCACACGAAAGAAACATGAATTTGTCAGTTTGAATAGTTCAAAACAGCGTTTTTCTATGTTTTTTCAAGTTTAAAACAGCAATTTTATCGTAATTTCTCATAAATCGCCGTTTCGCACGGAAGAAACATGAATTTGTCAGTTTGAATAGTTGAAAACAGCGTTTTTCAATGTTTTTGCAAGTTTAAAACAGCAATTTTATCGTAATTTCTCATAAATCGCCGTTTCGCACGGAAGAAACATGAATTTGTCAGTTTGAATAGTTTAAAACAGCGTTTTTCAATGTTTTTGCAAGTTTAAAACAGCAATTTTATCGTGATTTCACAAAAATCCACCGTTTCCAACGTAAGAAACATGAATTTATCAGTTTGAATAGTTCAAAACAGCGTTTTTCTATGTTTATGCAAGTTTAAAACAGCAATTTTAACGTCATTTCTCATAAATCGCCGTTTCACACGAAAGAAACATGAATTTGTCAGTTTGAATAGTTCAAAACAGCGTTTTTCTATGTTTTTGCAAGTTTAAAACAGGAATTTTATCGTAATTTCTCATAAATCGCCGTTTCGCACGGAAGAAACATGAATTTGTCAGTTTGACTAGTTGAAAACAGAGTTTTTCAATGTTTTTGCAAGTTTAAA